>JAWPHD010005340.1:0-165839 GCA_037043455.1 Cyrtodaria siliqua | reverse complement strand
ATCGAATATATTCCTATGATTCTCTAACGTGCTCGGAGGATAGACCGATACACGGGACCGCCCGGTTTACGTCCCACTCCGACGGACGAGGCGGAGGGAAAGTCTCTTCTCTTGCCCAAGTACAAAGAAATGTTCCTATGCTTATACAAATCACCAGTTATATCCCACCTTGAGTATGCTGCAGTGGTTTGGGCCTTAAAAAGGATGTTTAAAACAGCTACAGAAAACGTCCAAAAAGGGCAACTAGGATGGTAGGTAACCTCAGCAACTTCCATACCATATTAGACTCCCTATACTTGGGTTACCTCTTTTGGAATATGTAAGAGAGCATTCTGACATGATTCAGGTTTACAAAATCCTAAACGATATTGATATTATAGGCAAACATAAACTGTTCAAACAGGCACCCAATATAGGCACTATGGGATACTGCAAGAAATTGTTCAAGAAAAGAGCCAGAATTGATATGAGGAGGAAATCATTTGCTTGCAGAGTCGTGGAATCTTAAAATAAACTTCCTGACACAGCGACAGAGGCACCCAGCTTACATTTCTTTAACAGTAGGCTAACCAAACATTGGGCACAACATCCTTTTAAGTTCAAACCAAAAAATCAATAAGAAGCGGAAGTCAAATCATACCAACTGGTAAAACATATATCAAAAAAGGCCCAAGAAACCGATGGTTTATTTATGGCCTCGACTACAGTATGAAAAGTATGAAGAGATCGACACACCTTGTCATTGAAACAGGAATAGCAATGGAAAACATTGTACAGTGAATATTTCAAACTAGTAATATATTAGGCAACTACTTTACTAGTGGATTTGACTCTACTTACTTTGATCGCCCTCGGTGGCTTCGACTCCATGAAATAGAACTTGACGTGCAAGGAGACATTGCTGACTGCCATTGTACAAAGCACCAGTATTATGAGCAGGTACTGGGCTAAAATGTATTTAAAACTATTGTACTAGTAATGCAAATATTAAAATTCTAAAGCGTTGGGCAACATGTTTTTAGAGCATAAGTTAATATTATATTTATTCAACCAGTCAGATTTTGATATCATAGGAATTAACATATTTTATTAAACAACACAAATATCATAATTTGAACAAACAGAGAATACAGAACAGAGACGAGACGGTTATAATTAATATATAAATACAGTTAAAAAAAAACACCTTTAAGAGCTGAAAACGTTGTTCTAAATCGCCCTACCTATATAGGGGACCTCCTTCGAAGTGGTAGGTAGCATCCCAGTCGTTATAGTCAGTAATACAGTATACGATAGCAGGATGGTCAGAGAGAACCCCAATCGCTCACCGCATTCTGAAACAAAGCAACATTGCATAGGATTACACTACATTCTGAAATAAAGCAACTTTGTATATGAAAACAGGGTAAGAGAAAACCAAGCATCTTACTACATTCTGAAATAAAACAACTATGTATATGATAACAGGGTCAGACAAAAACCCAGCCTCTTCTACATTCTGGAAAAAAGCAACTCTGTACTTGAAAACAGGGTCAGAGAAAAACCCAGCCTCTCTCTCCATTCTGAAATAAAGCAAATCTGCATATGATAACAGGGTCAGAGAAAACCCCAAGCTCTCAATACATTCTGAAATAAAGCAAATCTGTATAATATAACAGGTCAGAGAAAACCCCAGCTTTTCACCACACTCTGAAACAAATCAACACTGTGTACTACGATTAAAATTCAACTGAGACAAGCATTGCTTTAACATTTAGCTGTTTAAGTAACAGTGCAGACTATTTTAATAGCAAAAGCGACATGTTTATCAAATATTCATATTTTTTTTCAGGACTCAATAGTTACTTGTAGCCGTTTAAAGGGACACACGGCAATCTTGATTTTTTAAAAACTCACGGCCTCCCGTTAGTTTTTCTCTTAACTTCCATTTGTTCAATCATTAATATTAATTGTTAGAATAGTTTTTACAAATTACTAACTTTTTATAATATTGCATCAATAATATATTTTAAAAATTGGTAAAATAGTGAAGAAAACTGAAATCTCAATTTTTTATTTAATTATATGAAAGCAATTTTAAAAATCAAAATGGCGCATAATAAGTAAATCGAGGAGAACATTTTAATGTTTGAATAAAACTCAAGATTGCCATGTGTCCCTTTAAAGCAAACGTAGAGCGATGTTCATGAAAACGAATCACGTTTTCTCTTCATGTTTTCTGTTGTTGTTCTGCCTCGTCACTGAGTACTTGCTTTGAGGCTTTCTAGGCCTTTGTTTTACTATTCATATACATGATCATCTATGTTATATTTCCTATGAATGCTGCCTTGTTTGTTAGAGTATATAACCTGGCGGGGATTTCTTTATTTAAACTGTCCCGTTTTATTGTTTTATTGGGGTCTCAGTAGGGTAAGCATGAGATTGGCTGTACCCTAGAACGTGGTTTAAACACCCAGCGTCCGTTTTTCCACTGACCGTTCCAAGGCAGTACCCCTATTGTCAGCTCATATTAGTTCGCGGTGTCGCATCGTTTGAATCTATTTTCATTGTAAGTGTTGCTTACTCTGTGTGCATGTTTTGGTTTACTATGTTACGTGAATGCTATATTTCCTGTTAGACCTTCATACCTACTTTTAGTGAATAAATGAAAGATGAATGAAAATTACCACCACTCATCCCCTTTAAAGAAAAAGAGGTTATGGTTTACTCATAAAGTAAGGCTAATGCCATACAAAGAGGCAGAACAACTGTTGGTAACTCACCTGTTGGAAGAATAAGCGTCCATGGCATTAACAGAGACAGAAGAACTAAGGGTAACTCACCTGTTGGAAGAATAAACGTCAGTGCCATTAATATAGACAGTAGACTAAGGGTAACTTACCAGTTGGAAGAATAAACGTCAATGCCATTAACAGAGACAGTAGAACTAACGGTAACTTACCAGTTGAAAGAATAAACGTCAATGCCATTAATAGAGACAGTAGAACTAACGGTAACTTACCAGTTGGACGAATAAACGTCAATGCCATTAACAGGGACAGTAGAACTAACGGTAACTTACCAGTTGGAAGAATAAACGTCAATGCCATTAACAGAGACAGTAGAACTAACGGTAACTTACCAGTTGGAAGAATAAACGTCAATGCAAATAACAGAGACAGTAGAACTAACGGTAACTTACCAGTTGGAAGAATAAACGTCAATGCCATTAATAGAGACAGTAGAATTGCGGGTAACAGCAAATTGATGATGTAAAAGGGATGTAGCCTAGTGAAGCTAATTGTCATTTCTACGACCATGATCTTAGATAAAGGACAGCATGCTGGGTATACAGTTGGTACCAGAAGTGAACCTTTAAACGCCCATTCTCCATTTATCAAGTAAACAGACGTGTCAATCTGCAAGTAAAATATATTGAATCTAGTAAGGCATCTTGCTGGGGGATCTGAAGTATGTTGTTTTTGGTCACGGAAACACTACTGTATACAATACATATACTACGGAGTGCGACATTTCATACGATCACCCGATGATGACGTCACAGCGAGAAGCATAATTATCACGTTAACACTCTTGTATACATTGCCAATACCAGGGTGGCGAAACCAAGTGACTTTTGATCGCTTGGCGAAACCAAGTGACTTTTTGATCGCTTTTACGATATAACATGTAAACAAAGCGCTCGATTCAGTAGGGATTTTTTTCATGACGTTCCTAATATTTAACGAAGTTTGTTCAAATAAAGCGCACATACCCGTACAATGTAAGCTCTTTCCTTCGGCGCAAAGGGCAACTTGGTTCATTCAGTTCTTTCTGAGATAAGCCCTCCCAAAATGTACACAGTCATAGATTTGTTTCGCTTTCCATACTTTAGGAGGGCTAATCTCAGAAAGTACTAGATACATCGAACTTTACCTTTTACAGCGGAGAAAATAGCACACCTTGGTGGGGGTGCACTTTAGCTGGAAAAAAATAGACAATATTAAGAAAGTTATCAAGCAATCACCTACCTGACTCGAGCTTTTTGTTTACATTTTTTTGCCGTGAAACCTATCAAAACATCACGTGGTTTCGTCACCCTGTATACGCTATAAATGGGTGTGTACCTGATTAAAAGGCGGAACCGTCAACAATTAAACATTTATATGACAAGCTGTGCATCTTATGGCTCTTAATTTATTCATCCATCTTTAAATGTATCTGGTATGTATTTGCTTCATACCCTGGACGTTTGTACCAAATTATTTCGACGTCTAGTACCTTGACTATTGATAGTCTTAATCATCTTCGACGTTTGATTGCAAATACAAACAACGTTATTATAGTGTTTTTGACCATCAACATTTAGTGTTGAAGTTTCCCTGTGTTTATATATTAAGTTATTGACTTTCTGTCGTTCTGTGATATATCTTTGATAGAAGATGCGTCTGTATCAGCCAATCAGAAACGATACTAGAATCTCGGTAAAGTAGTTGCTCGTCAAAACAATTTTAGAAGAAAGGTTCTAAACGTTTGTCTTGAAAAAAATAAAGCAAGCGTCGTAAATGATCTAGACTAGACCACTGTACGTTTAAACGTATAATACTGTCTTAATATAATTTTTTGATGCTATCTTACTACGTTATTGTATATATTTTTTTATTCAGATTAGACAGTTGCAAGTGATCTCAGAGTTGCATATATTCTATACTACTTAAAGAGTCAACTAGAGTATACAAAAACACTCATTTTAATAGATATACCAAAAACATGAATTTGGTGTTTTCATTGATCTAAGAAGTTTATTATGTCGTTGGTGTTTCAAATCTTCACAATAACTTATAAAATCGTGGAACATAACGAAGTGTAACCAGGGAATGTAGTTAAATGTTTATTAAAAAAAGTCCTGGTGTAACTTATAAGTTTGGTTATTTTGTTTATTGAACAACATTATCTCTGGTGTTCTGGTATTTTATTTTCGTACAATGCAACGGGAATACGCCATAGCTTAAAAGGTATTAAACTTTATAATAAATATCTAGATGGCACCTATCGGTTCACTTCCATGCCTATTATTTCGAATCAAAAGTTCTGAATGTTCTGGAGAATCTGTGATACTTTGTAGCACTGTTTTTTTTGTATGAATTACACCTAACACCTATCTTAGTTTTCATTCTGTAATTAAAAAAGAAATATTTACCTGTGTATTTGTAACATTTAGTAGAAAAGATGTATCATAGTTTTGCCCATAGAACGCAACATCAAGCTTGCATGACTGCTCGTCAAATGGAAACTTTTCAATGTTGACGTCACATGATGTTGTTCCTATAATGGTGGGCGACCATCTCACAGTGCCATCGTTGAATACAGCCACGCGCGTGTTGTCATTATCATATCCTATTTCCAAAAGTCCCGTCACACTAGAAGACAAATGTTTTATGATAGACAATGGAGCGTATGTACCGTTTTTAATTATGAGAATTATACAATATAATTTAAAATTCGGATGTAAACAATTTACATAATGTACTGAGTAAAGTAATTCTCAGATAATTATAAACATTTTTATATACAAGTGTAACCTTGCGAATCACCCCGTCGTTTATAACGAAACATGGCATATAGTATGCATATAAACATTTGCTTCAACACCACTTACCAGTTATTAATAAGAAACTCCGGTCTCCACGCCCAGTTAAGTTCTATATCAGTGATGCCAGAATAATTGACGGAATCCCAGACCAAACGAGGATCATGCCAGCCCTAGGTGCGGAAAGTATACAAAATCGCATGGTTTAGAATAAGAAACACCATCACGTGACACACTAACGATTAGGAGATCGTGTGTAATATCGGTCCTAACGAAGCTGAAATTGGCAGTATTTAATATTAATCACCTTTATTTTATACATCGATAGACCTAGCCGGGTCTGTGGAAATAGTTGAAACTCTTATGCTTGGAAAGGCACAAGTATATCGGTATATATCGGAATATATATCGGCATGTAGCCAACTGTTTTATTGATCAAAGTAAATATGTGTTTCCAACACAACAAAGCATGGCGTATTATTGAAGAATAGTACATATTAATAAGCGCTATTCTGGCTCCTATCTCTAGCTCAAATACGTCTTTACTTATAAAGGGAATGTAGTGACACCAAACAATCTTTATTATAGTTCTAAAAAGTTAGAAGATGTAAGAATTATCAAAATCATTAATAAAGAAGATAAGACCATTTGAACGTTGTTCTAAAACGGATATTTGAGACCCCATTTTGAAAATATGACGTCATAGTTCTATATTACCATATATGGTATGGCATATTAGTAAAGATCATTTAAAGCAACAAAAATAAATCAATGCAAAGGAATGTAAAATTCTCTACTGGGCATAAACTGCATTATAACTCTTTAGTATAATTATTGTTCATTCCTTTGCTGTGATGTCTTATAAATAAATTAAATAACATATTTATGAATATTCCATATATGGTAATTTAGAACTGTGATTTCATAATTCTCAAAATGGCGTCTTTCATATTCGTTTCAACAGAACTTTCAAGTGACCAGATCTTCTTTGTTTATCATTCGATTTTGACCCTTGACCAAGTTTGTCGGAAATCTCAATACTAACGATTGTTTAACCGTATGCCTACATTTCCTATAAACTCATCTGAGCTGAACTGCTATTTACTACTGATGAAGATGATGGATTTAAAGTATAAAATCGCCCCCGCCCATACCCCCCACATAATACATATATGCTCATGATAATTAGAAAAGTGTCTTTGAAAATCGCAGTTACAGATACAAATATGATAAAAAGAAATGATTAAACTAAATATCTAAATGTGGAGCGATGTGGTCTAGTGGTAGAGCGTTGGACCCATGATCGAAAAAGTCGTGAGTTCGATCCCCGCCATTGCCATATGCGTTGTTTCCCTGAGCAAGACACTTTATCTGCAATTGCAAAGTACTGATTCTACCCAGGAAGACATCGAGAGTGATTCATATAAGCTCATAGAGCTCTCGTTACAATCGGTGTAAAATAAATAAGTTTAAACTAAATATCTAATAGCTGTATTTATTTTTGATGAAACAGATTCCTTAGCGGGTCGCAGTGGAAGCACTAATACAACTAATGATGTTATCTTGCAGCTAATGATTCTACTATACAAATACAGCTACTTTCTACTATCCTAATATTCTACTATACAAATATAGCTACTTTCTACTATCCTAATATTTTCCGTCCACTTGCTGCATTATGCTAGTTGGGTACGCGTGCTATTTTTCGATGGCTTAAAGAGACATACATTTTACCATTTGAACTATATATATACACAATATAGTTAATACTTAGAAATTTAGGAATGCAGTACATCATCAAAAGAAAGTATGTTGCATTTAGAAACATATATTGAAAACCGCTACTAAGTTGTATGTAAAAATAAATATTATTCGCATGACGTAGATACTACTTTTATCACTGCGTGACTGCACGGGGAAATGAGGTTAATCTTAATTGTATAGCTGCACAACTATTGCCAGATAATTGATAAATACATTTACCTGTGGATTAATTTACCTGTTCAAAGTTTTCTACGTCATCAAATAAAATCTTATTCTCGCTTTTCACAGATATTGTAATGTGTGAATTGTAAATATTTATTGTTGTGTATGGATTTCGTTTTAAATAAACATAAACATGTTCATGAAACAAAACATAGCCAGAGAACTTTAATACTTACGATTATAAACCATCCAACATGCGACATAGACTGAGATGTTATATCCTGAAATGAAAACGGATAGCATAATTGTACACAGAGAGGTTGAGACAGTATCAGATATGTAACTAAAATTTAACCTAAATAAAAACACGCCTATGTGCCAATAGGTTGATATATAAGTTGTATTTTTTTCATAACAACCAGCATTTAAGTTGCTCTGGAAACGACATTTAAATTACAATTACCATTTTATTTGCATGGAAAAACAAATTGTATTATTATAGCAATATTATATTAAGCAAGATGAATAATTAAGCCACCATGTTCATGTATATATGAAGGTTAATATCAGTTCCTTCAACAATTTTTCAGTTAAGCTCCAGAAACAAATTACCAGTTTGCTTGTTCCAAGCAAATACCAAATATATTAATATTAGACAGTTTTGTTTATCAAAAGTTACAGCAAGACAATTAGGTCAGTGTGTGTAACAAATGAAAAGAAAATACTATACTAAGAACGGGTTTGAACAAATTGATAACTACCTTTTAATGGAACGCCAAAATCTAAAAGATAATCTTATATTTATATATATATATATATCTCAGAAGACACCATAAGACCACTAGGTTTATATGTGTACCACGTTTTAAGAATATAACTTGAACGTTGGTAGAGAGTTAAAACTATTTGACCATTTTACTAATTTCTTTCCAGTGAAACGCCATACATTTAGATATTAAAAAGTTATATAATAAGGAAAGACAAGATCGCAAGGCTGAAATTTGTAGCAATTTACAAGAAATAACTATTAGTGGTTTTGAAGGTAGGCTCCCAAAACATGTTGTTTGACATATTAAGCATCTTTTTCCACTGCAACTCTAAAATAAGAGGAAAAGTTTCACAAAGATATTTTTCATGTTGTTGTAACTAAGCTCTGAAAATAATTTGCTTGACAAATTGAGTATCTTGTCAATATATTGTTTTATATCGTACGGCGCCATAAGATTATTAGCGTTATGTGTGCAGTTAGTTTCATGAATATACCTTGGGCAGTTTTGGAGTTTTGCTCCTGAAACTTACTGAAAGACGTATCTCATTTGTATTGCATGTGTTTAAGTGTACATGCATATAGACATTCAAATAGGTAGAGCCTTATGCATGCAAATATTCAAATAAATATTCATGTTTGCTGTGAAAAAAATAATCACTTAACTGACTTACCAGCGATGATAATGATCGAATACTGTATTCCAGATAAACTGTCGTCGGCGTGTATGGTCGGACAAACCGGTTGTATCCGCTTTGTAAACTGGAGCGTAGAGCTGTCTCTTGGACATGCGTCACTGTTTGACATTCTACTGAAGCTGGAACAAAATAACCAGTTTTAATTAAATGAGTAAACCGATCGGGTTCTGTAAGGATTGTATCGATCGCTATCATTTAAGAGGAATGATTGAAGTAATATATATATATATATGTATATATATATATACTGAACAAACAAATGTTTTGCACGGCTTTTTAGGGACATAAGCTTAAACATATGAACTTTGATATTGTTGTCAGAAGATATTAGAAATGCTAGGTAAAGCATAAAATTGTTATTTTATTATTTTCTAAGCGAAGTATCTGAATTACCTCCCATATATTAAAAACAACTTATGTCATTATACAAACGTACTGCTTTGAACATATTTAATGTTTGGCATCGACAAGAATTGCCATTCTGTCATTTTTTAAAACCGCTAAAATGTTTTAACAAAAGATGTTATTCTCAAACACAGACATTCCAAATTTTGTAATTTTAAAATTATCTCCCTTTTCATTGTAATGAGATCGATTTTAAATAACCCACAAAAGTATGTTCTCATCATATTTGCCTTATTTTTATCACCGACCTTGTTTACAAATGACTCTTTAGCATTATTATTGGTCATATCTATGTCGCGTTATCATTGACCCCGAAAATACACGGCTTTGTATCTCGTCTATGGAAATGACATGAATTCTATGTGCTAAATTTATTTTGCTCGGTATATATAAAACTCTATTGCAATAATCTTATGACGCAGATCGCGGCGTGGTTGCTTGGTATCTCCACCGTCGCCTCGCATACGGGAGATCGTGGGTTCAACCCTCTACCGCGTTACACCAAAAACTGAATACAAATGGTCTTAGTACTAAAGAAATGAACTGGCATTCAGAATATAACGGGTAGTTCTATGTTTCATCGTCCCGGTGTCAGTATATATACGCGACTGGGTGGGGGATATTATGTCATGTGTCTACGGCGCGGTATTCCAGTCTGGCAGCCTATAAAGTTGAGCATTGAGCTACAAATAGAGACCGCTGTGATATGACTGAAAGATTGTTAAAAGCGACGTTAACCCCCATACATACATCTGATGACACCTTATCTTACAAGCAATATAGTACGATGGTTTGTTCTTTTTCTCAATATACTGGTAAAATTAAGATAAATAATGTTTAAAAAATCAGCATTTTATTCTTTTATCACAAATAATGCGATTTTAATATATTATAAAGCATTTTGTTTTATTTAATATATTACAGCATTGTTTTAACGATGTGTGTACATAATGAAAATTTATTTTATGGGAAATATGTCAGACAGGTAAAGATGAAACCAGTATTGTATACCTCCCGCCATCCGCAAGAATCAAAACTGTTTCACTTGCAAGTCGAGCTCCGATTAGGATTCGAACTCGCAGCGGTGAGAGGCGAGAAGGTTTCAAACGCAGCGTTTTTACCATATCGACCACGGATGCGCTGTGCACTATGATGCATAAAGGATAGTTCAAGCACGATTTGGAATGATAGAAAACTAGATTTACCGTTCATTAGTACTCCAACAACTAAACACAATCTCCGCACTTTGCACTTCCATGTTCCCATGTTGGATTCTCTAAAAAAAAAATCAAATAATTAGGTTTTAAACATCTCAGTTTAATTATGTATGGATTTTAAAAGTTTTATGTATATTAAACTTGTAATGCGCGTGCGCTCTTCGTTACATTTTCAATAATACTAATTAATAACAGCTGCGACATATCATCAATATATTTCTATCGTTCATTGTGCTCACTTTGTTTGATTTTTTAAACAGTTAATGACCACATCAATAAATACTGCAAGTTTCAAAAGCTACATAAAACGTTCTTTTATAGGTTATTTTTAATATTGTTTGAAGCTTTTAGCGGAAATAATAGCTAAACTATTTCAATTAAGTAAATGACAACTAAAATGCACGTTATACAAAAGCACAAACGTCTGTTTTTTTGTCGAAACTTGTCAATAAATACTTAAAAGCACTATTGAAAGTTATTCACGTGATCAGGAGATACTTACGTTTGTTCATGATTTTATTTGCATTGAAACACAGACATTAATATATGAATAAATAGTGAAAATGGGATCGCTTGGAAGCAACAAAAACAAACAAGAGATAAAATTAGCAGACTCGGTTTTATTGAGTCTGCTCATGAGAGTTAATATAAAGTGCAACACCTCTCACTCCGGCTTAAGCGATATTCTACTTTAAAGCCACAAAGATTGGGCTTGATGATCCCAGAGGACCAGTAAGTAATAACACTACTGATTTGTAGTCGGGACGACCTTTTACGGCCGCCACACAGCACTAAACAAACGCTAATGTAAATGTCAATACATACTGAAAATGGGATCCCATGGAAGCAACAAACACAAACAAGAGGAAGAAGAAGTTGTTTCAAATATTAGTATATACACGACAGTTCAATGTTATATCATATACCTCTTCAATGTTGACTATACGTGATCAAAAAAGGAAGTGTGCACATCTATTTTTGGAATTATTTATTTTTGGAAATATTCATAAAGTTGTAATGACATATTTAGCAAAACAGTTTTTATAATATACAAAATATATGCATTAATAAAGTAATATTACCTTTGTATGAAAAGTTCCTTCACTAACCTAGTAATTCCATTTAATAAATATAAACTCTAATAAAATCTGACCTAAACTACAGACATATCCATATATAATACATGCACCGTTTTTATATATATAAAAAAAAAGAAGTCTATACTGTTTTAATGTTCCAATTCCCAGGGATGTATGTACTTAATACAAAATCCAATCACTTAACGCACTCCCATACAAATATAAAAATTGCCGCATTCAATATGAAATGATTAGATTTATGAAAATTGTCATTTGCTAATAATCGCCCTTGTCATTTCAATGTTCTGAAATCTACACTCGATTTACATATTATTTACGATTCGCTTTTAACGTAATTAGAGGAACACAGTCAATTGAGAATAATACAAATACAGTGCTCTGTAATTGTTATCTTGGGAATATGATACCTCAACAGAACTCAAGAACAATCAGCATATTCAAACAATAGTTTCGATTGAACGCTAACATGAAATCATTGATTAAGTATCAATTAGTTTAACGCTATGAGGTTATTAAATAGCGTTAATAGACTATATTAATGCATTATAGTTGACGTGTTTAAAACTTCACAATTAGCGTTAACATGAAAGAGAAAAAAGAAAAAAAAAGAAATATCGATTTCGGAATATATTTTGAAATAAATCACTATTTCCATAAACGCATTGACCTCGAGGTCTCTTTGCCATAATACGGCAATCTAGTGCGCTGTTTTTCACATTTTAAAGCTACTAAACACTGTAAACAGCTTCATCTCTTTTATAGCATCTATTTTGTGGCATTTACTTTATCATCACTGAGAGATGTTATAAGCATAAAACTGTAGGCCGATAGAGCGGAGTTTACATTGATTGTTGTATTATATAGCACCTATAATACCGCGTGTATCTATTTGGCACATGCGCCAAGATTTCAATAATCGACTCCCATCGAGACGCCGTTATCGCCCGAGGGATGATAAAGTTTCAGGGACTAAACAGGGCCTGGTATGGAATGCTTAGGTTTTAAATCTGTATCAGATACTTACAAAAGATCATTGTGACGGCCGTAAAAAGTCGCCCCGACTACAAATCAGTAGTGTTATTACTTACTGGTCGTTTGGGATCATCAAACCCAATATTTTTGGCTTGAAAGTACAACATATTTTAAACAAGAAACCAGCACCGGCTTAAGCGATATTCTACTTTCAAGCCAGATGCTAGGAGGCGTGAGAGGTGTTGCACTTTACATAACCCATTATAAACAGACTCAATAAAACCGAGTCTGTTACTTTTATCTCTCGTTTGTGTTTGTTGCTTTCAAGGGATCCTCTTTTCCGTATGTATTCATATATTAATATCAGTGTTTAAATGCAAATAAAATCACGAACAAACGTAAGTATCTCCTGATCACATGAATAACTTTTAATAGTGCTTTTTAGTTTCATAGCAGTTCTGCTATTCTGCTGACAATTGTTTGTTGTTATAGCAGAACTGCTATGAAACAATTCATTTTGTCTGCAGAATGGGCATAACAGCAGAATGAAATATGTCACCCGAAGCTCGAAAAAGGTTCTGCATTCTGCTCTATCTGCCGAGAAAATGAAAAGTGGATCCCTTGGAAGCAACAAACACAAACAACAGATAAAAGTCTGTTTATGAGGGGTTAAGTAAAGTGCAACACCTCTCACTCCTCCTAGCACATGGCTTGAAAGTAGAATATCGCTTAAGCCGGTGCTGGTTTATGGTTTAAAATATGTTTAAAGTGGAAACCAGCACCGGCTTAAGCGATATTCTACTTCCAAGTCACAAATATAGGGTTTGATGATCCCAAAGGACCAGAAAGTAATAACACTACTGATTTGTAGTCGGGTCGACTTTATTTTTTATTGATCTTTTGTAAGTATCTAAAACAGATTTAAAACAGAAGCATTACCATACCAGGCTCTGTTTAGTCCCTCAAGCTATATCATCCCTCGGGCGATATAGGCGTCTCGATTGGAGTCGGTTATTGAAATATTGAAATAAGTGCTATATAATACAACAATCATTGTAAACTCCGTCTATTTGCGCTCTGTCGGCCTACAGGTTTATGCATTTTATGCTTATAGCATCTCTCCGTGATGATTAAGTAAATTCCACAAAAAAGATGCTATAAAGAGATGAAGGTGTTGACAGTTTTTGGTAGCTTTAAAATGTAAAAAAAAGCGCTCTAGATTGCAAAATTATGGCAAAGACTTGTTTTGTTATGACCTCGAGGTCAATGCGTTCATGGAAATAGTAATTAATTTCAAAATATAATCCAAAAATCGATGGGTTTTATTTTTGGGTTTTTTCTTTCATGTTAACGTTTTAAACACGTCAAATAGAATTCATTAATATAGTCTATTAACGCTATTAAATAACCTCATAGCGTTAAACTAATTGATATTTAATCAATGATTTCATGTTAGCGTTCAATCAAAACTATCGTTTAAATATGCTGATTGTTCTTGAGATCTTTTGAGATATCATATTCCCAAGATAACAATTACAGAGCACTGTATTTGTGTATTACTCTTGATTGACTGTATTCCTCTGCGAATCGTTAACAATATTTAAATCGAGTGCAGATTTCAGAACATGAAATGACAATGGTGATTATTAGCAAATGACGATTTTTAATCATTTCCTATTAAATGCGGCAATACTTTTATATTAGGATGGGAGTGCGTTAAGTGATTGGATTTTGTATTAAGTACATAATTCATATCCCTAGGAATTTGAACATTATTCTTTTTTTGTATATATAAAAACGGCGCAGGTATTATATATGGATAGAACTGTATTTTAGGTTAGATTTTATTAGAGTTTATATATATTAAATGGAAATACTCGTTTAGCGAAGGAACTTTTCATAAAAAGGTAAAACTATTTTGTTAATACATATATTTTGTATATTATAAAACCTATTTAGCTAAATATGTCATTACAACTTTTTGAATATTTCCAAAAACAGATGTGCAAATTTTCTTTTTTAATCACGTATAGTTTACATTTAAGAGATATATAATATAACATTGCATCGTACATATAGAGGATATTTGTCTGTTTTGAGATCATATACAGTAGGATTTATTTTCATCGTGAAGTGAGAAAACTTCTATTTTCATGAGTGCTTTAGGAAATAAAATAAATAAATAAATCCTATATTCACGACAAACCAACGAATATTCTATTTATTATATAGGTCTAGTCACAACCTGGAAATTTATGCAGAAAAAACATAATGCGCCAAAACAATGACGTCAGTAATGTCAACAACGCCAACAGTTGCATGACGTTATATATTCACATGTGAAATATAAAAAATGAAAATATAAGGTTTTGTTTTAATCATAAAATCCACTATTTCACTGGAAAGTATATAAAAATGCTAATATTTGAAACAACTTCTTCTCTTCTTCCTCTTGTTTGTGTTTGTTGCTTCCATGGGATCCCATTTTCAGTATGTATTGCCATTTACATTAGCGTTTGGTTAGTGCTGTGTGGCGGCCATAAAATGTAACCCCGACTACAAATCAGTAGTGTTATTACTTACTTGTCCTTTGAGATCATCAAGCCCAATCTTTGTGACTTTAAAGTAGAATATCGCTTAAGCCGGTGCTAGGAAGCGTGAGAGGTGTTGCACGTTACATTACCTCTCATGAACAGAATCGATAAAACCGAATCTGCTACTTTTACATCTTGTTTGTGTTTTGCTTCCAAGGGATTCCATTTTCAGTATTTATTCATATACTAATGTCTGTGTTTAAATGCAAATAAAATCACGAACAAACGTAAGTATCTCCTGATCACGTGAATAACTTTCACTGGTGCTTTTTAATTTCTTATTGAAACGTTTCGACCAAAAACCTGACGTTTATGCTGTTGTATTAAGTGCATATTAGTTGTCATTTTCTTAATTGAAAAACACTTATATTGTATAATAGAAATGGTGTCTTGGTTTGTATAAAACCATTTTTCTCATTTGCTAATTAGTGATAACTGTTTAAATATTCAAACAAAGTGAGCAACACTGAACGATATAAATATATTGATATGTCCTGCTGTTATTAATTATTATTATTGAAAATGTAATGAAGAGCGCACGCGCCTTCAATACGGACAAACTACAAGACACTTTAATATACATAACACTTAAAATCCATACATAATTAAACAAAAGATTTTTTTAAACTAATAATTTTAACAAATTATACATTTTTAGAAGATTCAACATGGGAACATGGAAATGCAAAGTGCGGAGGTTGTGTTTAGTTGTTGGATTACTAATGAACGGTAAATCTAGTTTTCTATCATTCCAAATCGTGCTTGAACTATCCTTTATGCATCGTAGTGCACAGCGCATCCGTGGTCGATATGGTAAAGACGCTGCGTTTGAAACCTTCTCGCCTCTCAATGCTGCTTGTTCGAATCCTAATCGGAGCTCGACTTGCAAGTGAAACAGTTTTGATTCTTGCGGATGGCGGTAGGTATACAGTACTGATTTGATCTTTACTTGTCGAAGACCTCGTCTGACATATTCCCCACAACATATATTTGCATTATGTACACACATCGTTAAAATAGTGCTGTAATATATTAAATAAAACAATATATTAAAATTGCATTATTTGTGATATAGATTTTAATGAACATTATTGAAGTGATACGGGAAATATTTCCCGAGTGAGAAAGATTTTGCGATATAGAAGCGAGTGCGTTTTCTCACGAGTGGATTATTCTCCGTATCACGACAAAATGTTAATTAAACTATATAATATATATTATGTAATTTCTTTCCAAACGTCTTTTGACACAAGTATTCCTTCTTCTGTCACTCCTTTGGCGACAGCGCGGAGTAATATCATGACGTCAGTTCGTGACGTAATATCGTGACGTCTATCGTTTAGTTCATAACATTTGGCTACTGTGCTATGTTGCACATTAGGCGAGATAGCACAGTAGAGGAAGGGACATGTAACAGATTTTCTCAAACTGGGAAATTTCTATAGTCCATCACAGAATATATAATATAAAAGAATAAAAAGTTGTACTTAAACACTGATTTTTGAAATAAAGTTTATCTTAATTTTACCAGTATATTGAGAAAAAGAACAAACCATCGTACTATATTGCTTGTAAGATAAGGTGTCATAAGATGTATGTATGGGGTTTAACGTCGCTTTTAACAATCTTTCAGTCATATCACGGCGGTCTCTACTTGTAGCTCAATGCTCAACTTTATAGGGCTGCCAGACTGGAATACCGCGCCGTAGACACATAATATCCCCCACCCAGTCTCGTATATATACTGACACCGGGTCGATCAGACCTTTAACTACCCGTTATATTCTGAACGCCATAGTTGTATGCAGTTTTTGGTGTAACGCGGTATAGAGTTGACCGCACGACCTCCTGCAAGCGAGGCGACAGTAGCAGATACCACACAACCACGACGCGGTCTGCATCATAAGATTATTGCAATAGGGTTTATATATACTGAGCAAAATAAATTTAGCACATCAAATGAATGCAAGTCATTTCCATAGACGAGATACAAAGCCGTGGATTTCGGGGTCATTGATAGCGTGACATAGATATGCCAATAATAATGTTACAGAGTCATTTGTAAACAAGGTCGGTGATAAAAAATAAAGCAATATTGATGGTAACATACGTTTATGGGTTGCTTAAAATCGTTTCGATTTTAATGAAAAGGGAGGTAATTTTAAAATTACAAAATGTGGAATGTCTTTGTTTGAGAATAACATCTTTTGTTAACACATTTTAGCGGTTTTTAAACAATGACAGAATTGGCAATTCTTGACGATGCCAAACATTAAATATGTTCAAAGCAATACGTTTGTATAATGAAATAAGTTATTTTTAATATATGGGAGGTAATTCTGATACTTCTGATAATTCGCTTATAAAATAATAAATAATACAATTTTTGGAAAATCACATCTTTACCTAGCATTTCAAATATCTTCTGACAAAAATATTAAAGTTCATATGTTTAAGCTTATGTCCCTAAAAAGTCGTGCTAAACACTTGTTTGTTAAGTATATATATATATATATATTATATATAACTAATTGATATTACTCAATTATTACTTCAATAATTCCTCTTAAATGATAGCGATCGATACTATCCTTACAGAACCCGACCGGTTTACTCATTTAATTAAACCTGGTTATTTTGTTCCAGCTTCAGTAGAATGTCAAACAGTGACGCATGTCAAAGAGACGGCTCTACGCTCCAGTTTACAAAGCGGATACGACAGGTTTGTGCGACCATACACGCCGACGACAGTTTATCTGGAATATAGTCTCAGATCATTGTCATCGCTGGTAAGTCAGTAAAGCGTTTTTTGTGTTTTTTTCACTGCAAACATGAATATTTATTTGAATGTTTGCATGCATAAGGCTCTACCTATTTGAATGTCTATATGCATGTACACTTAAACACATTTTATTATTTTATTATTTTATTAAAGTGACAAATAACATCGTTACAAAATATTACATATACAAAACAATACAGTATAATATAGGCAATATTAAGTAAACAAATGAATACCCAGCCTAATGAGACTTATTAGTCACTATAGAAATATCAGTTGCATTATTGATTTTACAACTCATTTAATAGGTATAACAAAAGTAAACATGAAAAATATAGTACACATTAATTTGTACGATTTTTTAAGGCATTTATAATAAACTGTCCCGTTTTTAATAGAATCCTTTCATTTGTTAAAAGCCCTTTAATTTTGTCTGCCTCGGTAGCTGTGTCTGGACACAGTTCATTTAATGTATGCAATAGTTCAATTCGAGAGGCACTGTGCCTCTCGCAGTACAATAGAAAGTGATTTTCTGTTTCTACACACTGAGCCTGACATTGTTTACATATTCTATCTTGTCTTGGAATTCTGTGGTATCGACCTAATTCAATTTCTATTGGCAATGAACCTGCTCTAAATTGAGCAATCACAGAGCGTATGTGTTTCCTTAAATTTAACTGAACATAATTTTCGCGTTCATATGTATCTTTAAAAAGTTTATAATTGCTCAATTTGGTTTGAGAATTAACATCTTTTTTCCTTATATATTGTCATCAGTTTTGCTTTAACTTCGTGTATAAAAGACGTATTGTTAAAATCTTGTAGTGACAAATTATCAAAGGCCGAAACACAGTTAATTTCTTTGAAAATTGTTTTAATATCATGCGACCAATTGTTTTTACATTTTGAATAATCCCAAAGAAAAATCTTTTTTGTAAGTCTGTTATTATTCATAGATATCAGTCGTTTCCATAAACGTAAGCTGTTTAATTGTCTTCTAATTTTAGGCGGTATCCAGCCCATATCACCATGAATAGCGGGATTAGAAGTACATTTATGTACACCGAGGAAAAATCGTATAACTCTATTGTGTAATGTGTCTGGCTTAGAGTAACATTTATACCCCCAAACGCTTGAGGCATAATCCATAATTGGAACAATTTTACAATCATATATCTTGGAGTATGATGAATACATTATATCAACCTTATTATATAAATTTGAAACTAATGACGAAAATGCTCTGCCAGCAGATTCGCTCAAAACATTTGCTGTTTCAGTAAAATCTAAAAATTCATTTAATATGATACCAAGGTATTTGTAGTTTTCACATATTTCAAGCTTAGTATTACCTATGTGAAATTCAAAAGCTGTCCTTGGTTGGCTTTTTTTGCGAAACTGTACTACTTTCGTTTTACTTATATTAACTAACATTTGATTTTTACAGCACCAGGTGTTAAGAAAATTTATCATTAACTGTAAATTAAGTTCAGACGGAGCTATTAACACAATGTCGTCTGCAAAAAGAAGAATTCCTACTTTGATATCATTTCCTATTTCAACACCAAGATCCAAATGTTTAATTTCTAACGCAAGATCATTGATAAAGATAGAGAAAAGTGTCGGAGAAATTACGTCCCCTTGTTTTACACCTGAATGTATATCAAAAAAATCAGTGCAACTTCCATTTACATTAACTGCTGCTTTACATTCAATATATAGACCCTTTATGGCTTCTAATAAGTTACCAGAAACGCCTATATTGGCTAATTTTATATACAAAATATCCCTATTTATCCGGTCAAACGCCTTCGCCATATCTACAAAACATGTAAAAGTATGCAAATTTTCGGATTTTCTGTTTCTAATAATGGATGTCAAAGAAAACATATGATCTTCGCAAGATCTGTTCTGTCTGAAACCGTTTTGTTCGTCGACTAATAAATCATTTGTTTCTAGATATTTTACTAACCGAATATTTAAAACGTTTGTGTATAATTTACAAGACG
The DNA here is from genome assembly GCA_037043455.1 of Cyrtodaria siliqua. Taxonomy (NCBI): domain Eukaryota; kingdom Metazoa; phylum Mollusca; class Bivalvia; order Adapedonta; family Hiatellidae; genus Cyrtodaria; species Cyrtodaria siliqua. Next base: position 145,801 of record JAWPHD010005340.1, on the reverse strand, counting down.
TAGGTATTAAACTAATACCTCTGTAATTAGAAGGAATCCTTGGATCATTTTGTGCGTTTTTGGGGATTGGTCTGATAACGGACCTTGACCAAACAGACGGAACACAGTGACTTGACATACATTCATTAAAAAATTTACATAAAAGATTAACAGACACATCGTTTTTAAATACTTCATATGGTAAACAATCTATTCCTACGGCTTTACCTGACTTGGCCAGAGAAATAACTTTTCTACACTCTGCAAGAGTTATCGGTACATTCAATTCATCTTGATTATTTAAATTGATATTAACATCGGCTTCAAAGTCACTGGAGTTAACATTTTTTCTCGAGTCACCAGCATTATAAATTTCTGAAAAATCATGTTGCCATCTATGTAACACCTCGTTTTTATCATTAATAATTTCCCCATTTTCAAGCTTTACTTCCATTGGTAATTTGTTATTTGTTTTATTTCTACCCAGAGTCTTCAATTTATTCCAAAATTCTTTTGGGTTTTTAGTTTCACTTTCCGCAATTCCAATTTTGACCTCGTCATTAAATAGCCTTTTTGCTTTTCTATATTCCTTATCAAACGTTTTCCTTTTTATACGAAATTCTAAAAGTAACCTTGACTTTTCAGCTCGATAAGTGCATTTTAAATAACACTTTTCTGCTTTTCTATACTCATCAAATAATAAAGATAAATGCTCATTCCACCAGGGTTTGAGGATACGTCGTGCCTTTTTTGGATATCTGCAGTCGAAATATTTTAATTTCAAATCCATTTCTTCGTAATAAATATTGCAAATATTATTATACATAGAATCGATATTTTCACGATTTGATTCTCGTATCTCAATATCTTCGATAGCGTCATTTATTTTGTGTAAAATGTCGTCATCGCACATAAAATCATTGTTTGGTAATACATCGCATTTGTGTTTTAAAAACATTCTATCGTTAGGAACATTTGTAAAATTGTCATGTTCATCATTGCGCAAGATGGATCCCGTTGGTTTCAGATAACTATGTACGTGAATATTTGTTTTTAAAATAGAATGATCTGGCATGGCCCTCCCTGGTAAAACAGTTAATGTATGGCAAAGATCTGTTACAGGAAACACACCAAACGACTCAATATTTGCTAAGTGTTCGTGCGGTACAAACATGTAGTCAACGACTGATTTTCCTTTGTGAGAAATACAAGTAAAATTATCAAGTTCGGGATTTACACGTCCGTTTAACAAACAATAGTTAACACTTTTAAGAAAATCAAGAAACACATGCCCTCGTGGGTTTTTTGTCTCATCGATATTGATTCTGTCGATAATAAGACCATTATCGATTAGTGTAACTAGGTCAGACTCGTTACCACATCTCGCATTTATGTCCCCTAGATAAAGACAAAAATCAAAGTCATTTGTTCTGTAGATCAAATTTGTTAAATGATCAAAAAAACTCTTGCGAAGCCCGACCATTTACATTATTTTCAGGTGGCAGATAACATACGCATATAATAAAGCAAAAATCGGAAAATTTATCTTTAAATTCTACAGCTAAAACATCTCTAAAATTGTTATCATATATATTAATGTCATAAATATCAGACAAATAGTTTTTAACAAAAACACCTGTACCACCTGACCCATTGTCATTTGCACGAATGTTCGATCGATTATGGCCAATCCACCTATAATCTTTTAATTGTATAACACTATCATTTTTTAACTTAGATTCAACTATGCATATAATATCAAAATTGAGTTGCAATAAAATATCTTCCCTGAAACACCTATTATTTGCTGTCCAAGCATTAACATTCCACAATCCTACACTTAAAGTACCGTTATAATCAGACTGGGTATTGTCCTATTCATGGTTATAAATCTGACCATCGATCACCAATTTACCGTTACGGAATTTCCACCGTTTTCTCTCTCGTTTGGCTTGATCTATGACCTCCTTGAATGACCTCCGTGTCTGTAAATCCTGGTCAGTTAAATCGTCAATCAGGAAAAACGGGACATCGGAAAGTTTTTCACGTTGATTAACAATCATATAATGTTTATCGGAGTGACGAAGGCACTTAAAAATAAGATGTCTTGGCATAGTTTTACCGTCAATCACAGCGTGTTTGCCAGTTCTGTGAGCCTTCATAATTTCTGCATTTGGTAAACCGATTTTTGCCGCAACGCGTCGCACAATATCAACCGGATTTTCATTTGGTGATTCGTTAAAGTTCACCAGACGTAAGTTGTTCTCCCGTGAAAATCGCTCGAGCCTGTTGCAGTGGTCTTTGGCCTGGTCAAGCTGACCGATATGGTAGGAGAGGTCTTCCTCTAACTGTCGACTTCGTTTATAAATATCGTTCATTTCCCCATCAAGCGCTGTCAGTGTGTTTTGGTTGGAAGATAGTGTACTTTGAACGGAAGTGACGTTATTTTCCATATTGTTGAGTTTCTCGGTAGACTGCTGAGTTAATGTCTTTATTTTTAAAATATCAGCCTTTTGTAATTCTTGAGTTTTTATAGCATTTTCAATACTCACTTTATTCTTCTTTAACTCTGGTTTGATATCTGTTATGTCCGTATTTATTATTTCTATGGATGACTCAATAGCCGAAACTCTATTAGATAGACTTGACACTTTTTTGTCAATCGATTTTATGTCTGCTTTAATGCATATCTGCGACTGAGCTATTTTGTCAATTGAAGATTGCTGTTTTTTCATAGTTTTTTGCATGCTCCCGAGCGTTTTACGTACAAATGACTCAAAGTCATTTCCGGCACTCCCGGCCTCCAAGGTGCTCGTATCAACATCTTCATCATTTTCATTGTCTATATCACCAAGAGTTAAATTTACGATTGATTCGTCGTTATCATCAGAACTGTGGTTGGATTTTTTACGTTTAACGGCTCTGCCTTTACCACCTTTACCGCGGGCCATTTTGTTCATGAATGAGTTTTACATATGGCGGTCTTTCACGACACACAAAGCACACAAAGGAGATTTATGTAATCAACATTTTCAACTTGATGTATACGAATTTAGTACGAATTTAGTACATTTTACATACCAAAACTTCAATAGTGTTATATATCCTTACTAATCCAACATAGTTTTGTCATTTTCACTCAGTAGATTCACTCATTTATTGAAATCTAACTTTTTTTACTTGAGCGCTAGAAAATAATCGCCATCTTTTTTATCGACCACGTGACATCCCAATACAAATGAGATACGTCTTTCAGTAAGTTTCAGGAGCAAAACTCCAAAACTGCCCAAGGTATATTCATGAAACTAACTGCACACATAACGCTAATAGTCTTATGGCGCCGTACGATATAAAACAATATCTTGACAAGATACTCAATTTGTCAAGCAAATTATTTCCAGAGCTTAGTTACAACAACGTGAAAGATACCTTTGTGAAACTTTTCCCCTTATTTTGGAGTTGCAGTGGAAAAAGATACTTAATATGTCAAACGACATGTTTTGGAGCCTACCTCCAAAACCACTAATAGTTATTTCTTGAAAATTGCTACAAATTTCAGCCTTGCGATCTTGTATTTCCTTATTATGTAACTTTTTAATATCAAAAAGTGTGGCATTTCACTGGAAAGAAATTAATAAAATGGTAAAATAGTTTTATCTCTACCAACATTCAATGCATTTTCTTGAAACGTGCTACACTTTCACTGGAAAGAAATTAATAAAATGGTAAAATAGTTTTATCGCTACCAACATTCAATGCATATTCTTGAAACGTGCTACACACATATATATATATATAAGGGTGAGAAAAAATATATATATATAAGATTATTTTTTAAATTTTGGCGTTGCATTAAAAGGTAGTTATCAATTTGTCCAAACCCGTTCTTAGTATAGTATTTTCTTTTCATTTGTTACACATACTGACCTAATTGTCTTGCTGTGCCTTTTGATAAATAAAACTGTCTAATATTAATATGTTTGGTATTTGCTTGGTAGTTTGTTTCTGGAGCTTAACTGAAAAATTGTTTAAAGAACTGATATTAACCTTGATACATACATGAACATGGTGGCTTAATTATGCATCTTGCTTAATATAATATTGCTATAATAATACAATTTGTGTTTCCATGCAAATAAAATGGTATTTGTAGTTTAAATGTCGTTTCCATAGCAACTTAAATGCTGGTTGTTATGAAAAAATACCTCATATATCAACATATTGGCATAAAGGCGTGTTTTCATTTAAGTTATATTTTATTTATATATCTGATACTGTATCAACCTCTCTGTGTACAATTATGCTATCCGTTTTCATTTCAGGATATAACATCTCAGTCTATGTCGCATATTGGATGGTTTACAACCGTAAGTATTTAAAGTTCTCCGGCCATGTTTTGTTTCATGAACATGTTTATGTTTATTTAAATCGAAATCAATTCACACATTGAAATATATGTGAAAAGCGAGAATAAGATTTTATTTGATGACGTAGAAAACTTTGAACGGGTAAATTAATCCACAGGTAAATGTATTAATCAATAATTGTTTATATGCAACAAAACGGTATGTATATTTTATATTATTTATCAAACATGTTAAAATCCCAACTCTTACGCAGAAAACAAATTTCCAAAAGACCATGTAGTTTACGTTACGTGACATTAACACGAAATTTACGTTACCATTTAAAGTTATTTGTCATATATATTGAATGTTTCCAGAAATAAAGGCTCTAGTTCTTTACTGAAACAATGACTATTTTAATAATAAAATGTTATTCATTAAATGAACATATAAAAGAATAAATAAATAAATAAAATGTGTGTATATATATATATATAGATGATACGATATGTAAAATAAACACGAAAATTACTATGATTTATTTTTAAAAAACAAAATTAATATAATTCATTAGTATAAGTAAAATAAATCAGAAAAAATAGTAATTGCACAATAAACTACTGGGAGCTTGTCCGTTATTGACAATATTTTTTAACTAGTTATGGCATCTTCTCTTTGTTACAATGTATCCTGCTTTTGAGACAATCCCCAAAGAAGAATATTTTGTCCCCATCCAATGTAAGTTAGTCTTGCCTTATTCTGATTACAAGTATTTGGACAACGCAACACTAATAATACTAAAAAAGAGTATGATAATGGACCTTTGGAAACGGCCGAGCACGACACATACGAAATATTGCAGTCTCGGTTTGATTGAGACTGTTCATGAGTGGTAGTGAAATATGCTAGCTACCGCTCACGCCCTCTAGCCCCGGGTTGAGCAGAACTCAATATTCATAAAATCAACAGCACAACATTTTAACCATCCCGAAGATGGCATGCATTTGGCGGTCGACATGGAGTCATCCTTCTTTAATGTATTCCCCATGTTGTACGGCGTATGGTCCCAGTATCTAATAAAATGAAATGCCCCGAAGAGCGAAATAAACATAATGGAATTTAGTTGGGAGCAACGGTTATGAAGCCTGTTTTCAAAGACAGACACAAAAAAAATGACCTTGACATGCATGTATCTTCACTCTAACGCCTATGTCCAATATTCTTTGAGTATGACCATTGGAACAGACACATTTCAGTAACTGAGTCTAAACACAACCCATCACCGGGTCAAATGAACTTCCCCAAAACAGGAGATCTAGTGTCACTCTTCCACAAGTCATATAACTATTCATAAAATATCAATCAGCATGCAGTTTTTCAGGGTAACATCATTGGATTCAGTAGAAAGTATGCGGCATACCAGTAATACCACTGGTGAAGTACACGTCAGTGTAAAACAAAGCTGCTAGAGGCCACTCTCCAGATGGCAGAAGTTATTTATTCGCGCAAAGAACTGCATCCATCCCAAACAAAGAACAATGGGAAAGACTTGAGAAGAGCCACATAATCTATAATTGTTTTACAAACCCAATTCCGAGTTCAATGACTAGTAGCTATACCGATCGTCCGTATTTCAGCATAGAGAGATGTTGATGATGATCTATTACAGCATTAGGCTGAGAAGACCATGACATATGTGTCAATGACTTGTTAATTGACACGCCGACCCGATCTATAACACACTATATTTGATTAATTGGTTCTCTTACTGAGCAGGTAGAAAGAAGGGTGAAAATATCGGACAGGGAAAGCAGCATTCAAGGACGACAGTCAACCACAAAACACAAAAACAAACACGCAAACAGACAAACGAAAATGCAAAAGTAATAAAAGATGCAAACGACATCACAAACACAAAAGGGTTGATAATAGAGCTACCGCCTTGGAACGGTCAGTGACAAAGTAGGCCACTGGGGGTTTAAACCGGTTCTAGGGTGCACCAAACCTCACACTTACCCTACTGTCATCCCATAAAAACAGGACAGTGTAAATAAAGAAATCCCCGCCATGATCTAAACTCTAACCAACAAGTCAGCATCAATAGGGAATATAAGTAAAACACAAATATGCTCGTGTAAATATAATACAAAAAAACAATAGCCTAGAAAGCCACAATGAAGGTACTCAATGACTTGACAGAAGCCAGAGCAGTAAGAGAACACACCATTAAGGGCACGACAAGAAAGAACAGGAACAAACATCAAACGCCACCGTCCCAATGGGCTTTAGGTAGGCGTCATAAACTTTAGGTAGGCTTTAGGTAAGACAGATCTTAAGATGAAGCTATCATATCCTCTAGACTCAGTACCATGGTCCCTTGCAACAGCTGATGGCAATTCAGTTAGAACTGACAAAGTCAAATTTCTCCACTGCTTAGATGTATCAGTTGAGACAGGTACACAGTGACCTACTGAATATACTGTGTATGTGTGTGACGGTAACGCAAAACCTCACAATCAGCCCTCAGTTCCTGGTACATTTGACGATTTGGCAGAGATGGTGTTTGACATACTTACCAAAGCACCTTGAGTCGACTTTGTGACAGACAATTGAGTCCCTAGATCTATCAGATAGTTTGTGTGCAAGAGGCGAAGTGAAACCTCAACTTTTCTGTTGTCAGGGCCGAAAACAGACGTATAATGATTTGAAAAGTTACCTAAGTAATCGCGACAATACGACACAATTCATTAATGGCATTTTCATGAAACCTACTCTGCCTGGGGAAAAAATGTCCTCGGCTTACCATGCAGATGGCATATTTCTTTGCTGATGATCAGGAAGATCTGTTTTCATCATAGGAGGAAGCAGACATCAGGATGAATCAATCCTCACCAACATCATAAACAATCTTGGTGCATTCTCCTGACACAGACATACTGATCTTGCTTTCAAAATGTGTTTCAGTAATACAACCATATGTCATGTTTGGCACTGGGATGATTAAAAAGGCGATGTTGAATGTGAAACAAATTGTAGAGGTTAAGGGGTCTGATATTTACTCTTTATTACTTTACAAGCTGTGTTACAACCAGTGGCTTTGTAGGGAGAGGCAGGCTGTCCCATTGAAGATGATTAAAAAGCACAGAGAGTTTGTGTCAATTTGGATTGCTCGAACAGCAGCATGAATGTTCGGATGGTCTTCAAAAAAAGTACGGAGATCACGGAGAGGATAGTGTGCTGCCTATATGACAAACACGGATGTCAAATACGTTTCCGCGAAAATTCAAAGGCCACAACTAGAGGTTTTTCCGCCGTGTCTATTTTCTATAATCATGCATTTGAACAGGCACACTTTCAAGTGTTTTTGTGGCACCATACTGACCAACATTAACCAGACGCTGAAACAAATGAGAGAAGATAAAGTTATTAAATTTGACAATAGCTGGTTGACATCATGTTCAAAGAGCCTGACACTGAAGAAGGAAGCAATACTGGTGGGAAGATATGGCAGCCAACAAACTGATTGATATTGAGTTTGAAGAAAGTGGTGACAATGTGTAGAGGAATTATCAGCTCAAATGATGTAATATATTTCCATGAAAATGCATGCTATCTTACAGAGCTACATTTATATTTGTTAGTAACGTAAGTAAAGTTCAATTCATTTTGTGAATATGTTGAAATTGCTTAATTTGTTACATTTGATTAATATATGAATACATTAGCAGTTAAAACTTTGCTTATAATTTGCTATTTTGCTTTGAATTTGGTAACGTAAAAAATACGGAAGAGTTTGTAAATTATATACAAACTTAATTTCATTCAATGTTTGCCTAAGTATAAACAATATATAAAGGAAATTAAAGGTATATCCCTGCTTTTATTTGATACTTAGATGTGGTATTTAAATAATATGATGCAAACGTAACTGGTAACGTACGTAACGTTTAATACATGAGGTAACACATATTACCTTGACATAATTTCAAGTCTGTTCAAACATTGTTGTTACCATCGATGATGTTTCGAGGAATTATGCATTAACATCTTTATAAGCTAATTGGCTGAATTTTCTAGATTTCTAGTAACACATGGAAAATTATTATTAATTATGTTAAAAAAAGACACAATGTAACGGACAATACAAGAACCAAACAGTGTTCACATCATGGATACGTATGTCTGTTATAACTAAGATGTTTAAAATAATTTTCGGATATAAAATACTTATTTTCTTAATTTCTTAAACAAACATCTTTTTCAAAAAGGTAACGTAAATTACGGTAACGTAGAAATAATAATGCAGGTATCAAAGGTATAAACATTAAGTGAAACTAATTTTTGTAGTTTAAAAAGCATGAATAATGTTCAAAATGAGTTGTTACAATCAATTATGTCTAAAAGAATGTTTGCAATAAAACTTTAATAGTGTATTGGATGATTTGTTCTAATTTCTTTTAACATGCGGAAAATAGAAAATGATTTAAAAACACACAATGTAACGGACATTACAAGAACCATACATTATTAACATCATTTCTTAAGTTAATAAACTTAAAAAAACAAGGTAACGTAAATTACGGTAACGTAGGCTTAGTAATACAGGTATCCAAGTATAAAAAGTAAGTGAAACAAACTTTTGTATTATAATAGGCATGAATAATGGAGACAATTTAATATACAAGCCCTTTCTTCCATACATGTTTAGTCTTCACAATGCAGTCAAATTAATTATTATTTTATAGGTAATGTATTCTACACCAAGTAACACGATAAAGCACAGTCGCCAGATGGCATACATGTTCCAAAATGCTCTACACATAATGGGCTTTCAGAAAAATAGAGTGTACAACATTCCCCTGATTGGGGGAGGGTTTCTCCTACTAGCTCACAGCCTATTAAGAAAATTGTTAATTGATAATACTAAAAAAAAAAAAAAGGGTTGCCATTCACCTTTAACAGTCGTTTATATATTCGTCTTTGTATTTTTTTAATTTATCTGTAATCAACCAATTTAGTTTGTTAATGCCCAGCACATCTTTACATTAAAATACCGTTATATCCATTTATATAATGCCCATGGTCAAGGACGTTGCTACCACCATGTGTGTATATAAGAATTACGTTTAATAATACTCGCCAGAGACTCGTATTTAACACTTTTCGACACGAGCCAAAATACAAAAACTGAAATTCTAAGTTATTAAACATGTAATTTTTTTATCATGCAAACAGTTTAAATAACAGAATTTACCTGAAATTAAACATACTTTCTTTTGATGATGTACTGCAATCTTAAATTGCTAAGTATTAACTATATTGTGTATATATGTAGTTCAAAATGGTAAAATTCAAAATAGGACGCGCACCCAACTAGCATAATACAGCAACTGGGCGGAAAAAATTAGGATAGTAGAAAGTAGCTGTATTTTTATAGTAGAAAGTAGATGTATTTGTATAGTAAAATATTAGGATAGTAGAAAGTAGATGTATTTGTATAGTAAAATATTAGAATAGTAGAAAGTAGATGTATTTGTATAGTAGAATATTAGGATAGTAGAAAGTAGATGTATTTGTATAGTAAAATATTAGGATAGTAGAAAGTAGATGTATTTGTATAGTAAAATATTAGGATAGTAGAAAGTAGATGTATTTGTATAGTAGAATATTAGGATAGTAGTAAGTAGCTGTATTTGAATAGTAGAATCAGTAGCTGCATGATAACATCATTAGTTGTATTTTAAAAGCAAACTGTTTCATCAAAAATAAGTATTAGATATTTAGTTTAATCATGTCTTTTTGTCATATTTGTATGTGTAACTGAGATTTTCAAAGACACTTTTCTAATTATCATGAGAATATACGTATTATGTGGGGGTAGGGGTGAGGTGATTTTATACTTTAAATCTATCGTCTTCATCAGTACTAAATAGCAGTTCAGCTCAGATGAGTTTAAAGCGAATGTAGGCATACGGTCAAACAATCGTCATTATTCTGATTTCCGACAAACTTGGTCAAGGGTGATCAAAATCGGATGATAAACACAGAAAATCTGGTCATTTGAAAGTTCTTTTGAAACGGATATGGAAGCCGACATTTTGAGAATAATATGAAATCACAGTTCTAAATTATCATATATGGAATAATCATAAATATGTTATTTAATTGATTTATAAGGTGAAACATCACAGCAAAGGTATGAACAATAATTCTACTTAAGTGTTATAATGCAGTTTATGGCCAGTAAAGCATTATACATTCCTTTGCATTGATTTCTTTTTGTTGCTTTAAATCTGCTTTACTAATATGCCATACCGTATATGGTAATATAGAACTATGACGTCATGTTTTCAAAATTGGGCCTCCCATATCCGTTTTAGAACAACCTTCAAATGGTCTTATCTTCTTTATTTATTATCCGATTTTGATAATTCTTACATCTTCTAACCTTTTAGAACTCTAATAAAGATTGTTTGGTGTCACTACATTCCCTTTATGAGGGTTAAGACGCATTTGAGCTAGAGATAGGAGCCAGAATAGCGCTTATTAATATTTACTATTCCTGAATAAAAGGCCATGCTTTGTTGTGTTGGGAACACATATTTACTTTGATCAATAAAACAGTTGAATACATGCCGATATACATTCCGATATATAGTGTCTCTCACCTTTTTTGTTTTCTATGTACGTTAATGATCTAGAAGACACGTTGAGTTTAAAGGGTTTTCAAGGTGTAGATGTAGGGATGCTTAAATTATTATTATTGTTATATGCAGATGATATAATTTTATTTTCAGAATCCGAGAAGGGATTACAGGATGGTTTAGAAATACTTAAAGATTATTGTGACAAATGGTGTCTAACAGTTAATGTAAATAAATCTAAAATTGCTATTTTTAAGAAAGGTGGAAGGAACAGATTAGGTGTTAGCTTTAAGTATGATAATTTAGAATTAGAAATAGTAAATAAGTTCAGCTATCTCGGAATAGTTTTTACCACTGGTGGGTCCTTTTCTGATTCATGCGATACATTATCAGGACAGGCGCTAAAAGCAATTTTTAAACTTAACAGTTATCTATATAAATTTACAGATATATCAGTAAGTCACACACTAGACTTATTTGATAAACTTGTATCGCCTATATTATGTTATGGTTCAGAAGTCTGGGGATATATACAAGCTGAGCAAATTGAACGGGTACATTTAAAATTTTGCAAAAAGTTGTTAGGTGTTAAAATCCAAACCCAAAATAATTTTATTTACGGTGAGCTTGGTAGAATGTCTATGAGGCAACACAGATTTGTTTCAATGATAAAATATTGGTTTAAGGTTCTGAGATGCAGTGATTCTAAATATGTAAAACTTACGTACAATATGATGTTAGCTGATATGCAGAACAATCCAAATAAATCATCATGGGCAACAAATATAAAAAATATGTTAGAAAATTTGGGTTTCTATCATGTTTGGTTAAACCAAGGTGTAGAAAATGTAAATGTGTTTATAAGTTTATTTAAGCAAAGGCTAAAAGATTGTTTTACACAAAACTGGTCCGAACAAATTGAAAACTCTACTAGAGCTAGAAGCTATAAACTTTTCTCTGAGTTTGACTTTAAAAGATATTTAGACAAAATTACAATAAACAAGTTTCGCTTTGCATTTACAAGATTAAGAGTGTCATCTCACAGGTTAGAAATCGAGACAGGCCGTTGGCATAAACCAAATAAGACTCCATTAAATGAAAGAAAATGCCAATTATGTAACACTCTAGAAGACGAGTTTCATTTTTTACTCGAATGTCCCCTTTATTCTGATCTTAGGGTACAATATATTAAAGCTTACTATTGGAAACGCCCAAATATACCAAAATTTATAGAATTAATGAAAAATGAAAATGTTAAAACAATAAGAAATATTTCGAACTATACATACAAAGCATTCTTGAAGAGAAATAGTATGTTCTATTTGAATTAGGACAGAATAAGATTTCATAATAATTTTAAAAGTCACTTTTGATTAATTTGATTGAGATTAGGAAGTATATGTTTTTCTATAAGTCCAACATTTTGTTTGCTTACTTATTTATTTATCTATTTATTTTATTTTATTGTGTTAACATAAATGATGTCTTGTTCATGCGTTAATCTACACATCCAATTTCTTGCATTTCGTTTCGGCAAGATCTTAACTTCATGTGTCATGATTAAGGCAAATATAAAAACGAATTGTATATTTCCATGTAATATTGACTAGGACTGTTACCTAGATTTTAACCTCATTGTATGAGGTTAAATAGTTTTGAGTAGTTGTAATGCACTGGGACATCTATTATTATTATAATTATTGTTATCATTTTGTTAATTAAGTTAGTAGATGTATACTGATAGGCCTATGGCTTTTTATATTAATGATAAACTTTCTATATATTTGATTATAAAATAACAAATGTGTATTCATCAGATGGACAATAATAAATATATTACATATACTGGTAAAAGGAATGCCAGCAAGCCATTGACTGTTAAATTATAAATATGATGTGTTTTGTATTGTATACTGATAGGCCATTTGGTCTTTTGTATTAATAAAGTTTACATATATTACATATATATATTCCGATATATACCGATATACTTGTGCCTTTCCAAGCATAATAGTTTCAACTATTTCCACAGACCCGGCTAGGTCTAACGATGTATAAAATAAAGGTGATTAATATTAAATATTGCCAATTTCAGCTTCGATAGGACCGATATTACACATGATCCCCTAATCCTATGTCTCTGACGTGATGGTGTTTCTTATTCTAAACCATGCAATTTTGTATACTTTCCGGACCTAGACCTGGCATGATCCACGTTTGGTCTGGGATTCAGCCAGCTATTCTGGCATCACTGTTATAGAACTTAACTGGGCGTGGAGACCGGAGTTTGTTATTACTAACTGGTAAGTGGTGTTGAAGCAAATGTGTTGATATGCATACTATATGCCATGTTTCGTTATAAACGACGGAGTGATTCGCAAGGTTACACTTGTATATGAAAACGTTTATAATTATCTGAGAATTACTTTACTCAGTACATTATGTAAATTGTTTACATCCGAAACTTAAGTTATATTGTATAATTATCGTAATTAAAATTGATACTGTAACATACGCTCCATTGTATATCATAAAACATTTGTCTTCTAGTGTGACGGGACTTTTGGAAATAGGATATGATAATGACCACACGCGCGTGACTGTATTCAACAATGGCACTGTGAGATGGTGGCCCCCCATTATAGGAACAACATCATGTGACGTTAACATTGAAAAGTTTCCATTTGACGCGCAGTCATGCAAGCTTGATGTTACGTTCTTTGGGCAAAACTATGATACATCTTTTCTACTAAATGTTACAAATACCCAGGTACATATTTCTTTTTTAATTACAGCATGAAAACCGAGATAGGTGTTAGGTGTAATTTATACAAAACAAAAGTGATACAAAGTATCACAGATGGTCCAGAACAATGAGAACTTTTGATTCGAAATAATAGGCCTGGAAGTGAACATCTAGATATTTATTATAACGTCTCATACCTATGACGTATTCCCGTTGCGTTGTACGAAAATAAAATACCAGAACGCCAGAGATAATGTTGTTCAATAAACAAAATAACCAAACATATAAGTTACACCAGGACATTTTTTAATAAACATTTAACTACATTCCCTGGTTACAGTTCGTTATGTTCCACGATTTTATAAGTTAGTGTAAAGATTTTAAAACACCATGACGTAATAAACTTCTTAGATCAATGAAAACACCAAATTCTTGTTGTTGGTATATCTATTAGAATGAGTGTTTTTGTATATTCTAGTCGACTCTTTAAATAGTATAGAATATATGCAAATCTGAGATCTCTTGCAACTGTCTAATCTGAATAAAAAATACAAATACAATAACTACATAGTAAGATAGCATCAAAACATTATATTAAGACAGTATTATACGTTTAAACGTACAGTGGTCTAGTCTAGATCGTCTGCGACGCTTGCTTTATTTTTTCAAGACAAACGTTTAAAACCTTTCTTCTAAAATTATTTTGACGAGCAGAGCAACCACTTTACCGAGTTTCTAGTATCGTTTCTGATTGGCTGATACAGACGCACCTTCTATGAAAGATATATCACAGAACGATAGAAAGACAATAACTTAATAAATAAACAGAGGGAAACTTCGTCATGATATCGACGAACTAAATGTGGATGGTCAAAAATACTATAATAAAAAACAGAAAATTATTGACATATCCGCTTTCAATTGTGTTCCTTCACAAAAGGTCAAGACGTTTGTATTTACAATCAAGCGTCGAAGATGATCAAGACTAACAATAATACAGGTACGAGACGTCCAAATAATTCGGTACAAATGTTCAGGATGCGAAACGTTCAGGGTATGAAACAATTTTTCATTTGAAGGAAAGAGCTTACATTGTAAGGATGTGTTCGCTTTATTTGAACAAACTTCGTTACATATAAGGAACGTTATGAAGAAAATCCCTACCTGGATAGAGCGCTTTGTTTACATGTTTTGCAGTAAAACCGATCAAAACGTCACTGAGTATCGCCACCCTGGTATTGGCAATGTATGCAAGAGTATTAACGTGATATGCTTATTGCTGTGACGTCGTCATCGGGTGATCGTATGAAATGTCCCACTCCGTAGTATATGTATTGTATACAGTAGTGTTTCCGTGACCAAAAATAACATGCTTCAGATCCCCCAGCAAGAGGCCTTACTAGATTCAATATATTTTACTTGCAGATTGACACGTCTGCTTACTTGATAAATGGAGAATGGGAGTTTAAAGGTTCACTTCTGGTTCCAAATATATACACAACATGCTGCCCTGTATCGAAGGTCATGGTCTTAGAAGTGACAATTAGCTTCACTAGGCTACATCCCTATTACATCATTAATTTGCTGCTACCCGCAATTCTACTGTCTCTATTAATGGCATTGACGTTTATTCTTCCAACTGGTAAGTTACCGTTAGTTCTACTGTCTCTGTTAATGGCATTGGGGTTTATTCTTCCAACTGGTAAGTTACCGTTAGTTCTACTATCTCTGTTAATGACATTGACGTTTATTCTTCCAACTGGTAAGTTACCCTTAATTCTACTGTCTCTATTAATGGCATTGACGTTTATTATTCCAACTGGTAAGTTACCGTTAGTTCTACTGTCTCTGTTAATGGCATTGACGTTTATTCTTCCCACTGGTAAGTTACCGTTAGTTCTACTGTCTCTGTTAATGGCATTGACGTTTATTCTTCCAACTGGTAAATTACCCTTAGTTCTACTATCTCTATTAATGGCATTGACGTTTATTCTTTCAACTGGTAAGTTACCCTTAGTTCTACTATCTCTATTAATGGCATTGACGTTTATTCTCCCAACTGGTAAGTTACCCTTAGTTCTACTGTCTCTATCAATGGCTTTGACGTTTATTCTTCCAGCAGGTAAGTTACCCTTCTGTCTCTGTTAAAGCCATGGGCGCTTATTCTTCAAACAGGTGAGTTACCCAAAGTTGTTCTTCCTCTTTAGGTACAAACTATGCGACACCGCGAACTAACATGAGCTGACAGTAGGAGTACGGCCTTGGTATGGCCAGTGGCAAATATGACGCTGGGTGTTTAAACCACGTTCTATGGTACAGCCAATCTCATGCTTACCCTACCGAGACCCCAATAAAACAATAAAATGGGACAGTTTAAATAAAGAAATCCCCAACGGGCTATATCCTCTAACAAACAAGGCAGCATTAATGGGAAATATGACACATAGATGATCAAGTATATGAATATTAAAACAAAGGCCTAAAAAGTCACAAAGCAAGTGTTCAGTGACGAGGCAGATGTCAAAACAACAGAAAACGTGAAGAGAAAACGTGATTCGTTTTCATGAACATCGCTCTACGTTTGCCTTAAACGGCTAAAAAATGTATATTTGATAAACATGTCATTTTTGCTATTAAAAGTGTCTGCTATGTTACTTAAAGCTACAGAGTCCCTATATCAATCGATTTCTTCTTTGTAGGCGTGTCTTTATTTGTAATTTCATGTTAATCAGCTCATGTCGAATTCGGGTATTTAAGCGAACAAAGATAGCGCAGGAAATCATTTGCTGTATATACCAGGGAGTACGTTATAACGTACTCCCTGTATATACCAAGCCCAGTAATCGACGTCATCAGCAGGTGCACGAGATGATCATCCGTAACGAAGATTTGTCCCGACTCGGTAAGAAAACACACGCATTTCAGCTCTAATTCTCAGTCCATAAATATATAATTGTGCCTAAAGTATCGCAATCAATAGTAAAAAGACTCGGTTAATATTCACTTCTGCTAATACTTAGCGAATTGAGAGCAGAATCAAAGAAAGTTGAAAATGAAAAAACTCCGCTGAGAATCATCTCGCTAAGTATTAGCAGAAGCGAATATTAGCCGAGTCTTTTTACCATTGATTGCGATACTTTAGGCACAAGTATATATTTATGGACTGATAATTAGAGCTGAAATGCGTGAGTTTCCTCGAGACAAATCTTCGTTACGGATGATCATCTCGTGCACCTGCTGATGACGTCGATTACTGGGCTGGTATACATCGACCACTGCACATCGTACCTATACACAGGTAACAGTAAATTTTACAGAAAAAAAAGTTAGCCTCTTTCAGGGTTCGAACACACGACCTTCTGATTTCAAGTCCGGTGCTCTATCCACTGAACTATAACGCTACTTGAGACAATAGTATACTAACTACCATTTACTATGAGGCAAAATAACTTAACATATTTGAACGCAACTCAAGATGGATCAATAAATGTGTAGTCCATATTGTCGCACGTGTACATTAACAATGCCTGATGTAATACTGTATGTTACGAATATGAAACTAATACTTCGCCTCAAAACAACCATATCTCGACTTGTTATTTAGCACTTGATGAGTTTGTGTGCGCGCTTGTTATTACGTAATGCCTATGTATTGTTAAAATGCTACAACATACCAATAAATAGCAGTGGTCTAGTGGTCTCAGCGTACATCTTTCAAAAAATACAAGTGCAAGGCTGTAGTTCAAATCCAGTTACGGGTAACTATTTTTTTATTACATATATTCTGAAGCCGTATATTTATCGATGTTACCTGTACGGAGACTAAAAAAAATGTGAAATCAGCGTACATCTTTCAAAAAATACAAGTGCAAGGCTGTAGTTCAAATCCAGTTACGGGTAACTATTTTTTTATTACATATATTCTGAAGCCGTATATTTATCGATGTTACCTGTACGGAGACTAAAAAAAAATGTGAAATTTTACGCATCGATTTCTGCCTTATATTATAAGCGACTTTTGGGGTGTTCGTCGATTTGAAACTACTTCACACGTGACTCATTCATATTCATGAGTTATTACCAGTTAAAATAGGGACTGTACAGCTTTTAACAGCTACATACTAAAGCAGTGATTGTCTCAGTTGCATTGTAAGCATACACAGTATACAGGGTTGCTTTGTTTCAAAAAGGGTTGGGAGAGGCTAGGGTATTCTCTGACCCTGCTATCATGTACAGTGTTGCTTTGATTCAGCATGTGGTGAGAGGCTGGGGTATTCTCTGACCCTGTTATCATATACAGTGTTGCTTTGTTTCAGGATGTGGTAAGAGGCTGGGGTTTACCCGGAACCTGTTATCATATACAGTGTTGCTTTGTTTCAGGATGTGGTAAGAGGCTGGAGTTTACCCTGAACCTGTTATCATATACAGTGTTGATTTGTTTCAGAATGTGGTGAGAGGCTGGGGTTTTCTCTGACCCTGTTATCATATACAGAGTTGCTTTGTTTCAGAATGTGGTGAGAGGCTGGAATGTGGTGAGAGGCTGGTCTTTTCTCTGACCCTGTTATTATATACATTGTTGCTTTATTTCAGAATGTAATAAGAGCTTGGGGTTTTCTCTGACCCTGTTATCATATACAGAGTTGCTTTGTTTCAGAAAGTGGTGAGAGGCTGGAATGTGGTGAGAGGCTGGGTTTTTATCTGACCCTGTTATCATATACAGTGTTGCTTTATTTCAGATTGTATTGAGAGCTTGGGGTTTTCTCTGACCCTGTTATCATATACAGAGTTGCTTTATTGCAGAATGTAGTAAGAGGCTGGGTATTCTCTGACCCTGTTATCATATACAGAGTTGCTTTATTGCAGAATGTAGTAAGAGGCTGGGTATTCTCTGACCCTGTTATCATATACAGAGTTGCTTTGTTTCAGAATTTGGTGAGAGGCTGGAATATGGTGGGAAGCTGGGTTTTTCTCTGACCCTGTTATCATATACAGTGTTGCTTTATTTCAGATTGTAGTGAGAGCTTGGGGTTTTCTCTGACACTGTTAGCATATACAGGGTTGCTTTGTTTCGGAGTGTAGTGTAATCGTTTGCAATGTTGCTTTGCTTCAGAATGCGGTGAGCGACTGGGGTTCTCTCTGACTATCCTGCTATCGTATACTGTATTACTGACTATAACGACAGGGATGTTACCTACCACTTCGAAGGAAGTCCCCTATATAGGTAGGGCATTTTAGAACAACGCAAGTTTTCAGCTCTTATAGGGTGATTTTTTTAACTTTCTTTATATATTAATTATAACCGTCTCGTCTATGTTCTGTTTTCTCTGTTTGTTCAAATTATGATATGTTTGTTGTTTATGTTAATTCCTATCAAAATCTGACATATAATATTAACTTATGTTATAGGAACATGTTGCCCAATGCTTTAGAATTTAAATATTTGCATTACTAGTACACTAGTTTTAAATACATTTTAGCCCAGTACCTGCTCATAATACTGGTGCTCTGTACAATGGCAGTCGGCAATGTCTCCTTGCACGTCAAGTTCTATTTCATGGAGTCCAAGCCAACGTCGGCGATCAGAGTAAGTAGAGTCCAAGCCACTAGTAAAGTAGTTGCCTAATATATTACTAGTTTGAAATATTCACTGTACAATGTTTTCCATTGCTATTCCTGTTTCAATGGCAAGGTATGTCAATCTCTTCATACTTTTCATACTGATACTCATTTCTTTATCTATATATTTGAAGGTTTTGAAAAAAGGCCAATATTTCTATGAGCTTTTGAGATCTTTTCGTTTGTTATCTTGGAAGATTTTAGTTTGGAGTATTTTTCCTGTGTTACCTTAGTGATTTCTTCAATGTCATCAACGTTGTCTTTAATGAAGTGAACATTAAATTCATCATTAGTATTACCCACGTGTGTTTGCATTTCTTTGTATTAAATTTTGTTTATCGGAAGAGTTTAGTTTTGAGTCTTTTTCCTGTGTTACATTAGTGCTTTCTTCAATGTCGTTCGCGTTGTCTTTAATAAAGTACACATTAGTTTCATCATCAGTATTACCCACGTGTGCTTGCCTTTCTTTGTATTAAATGTCATTTATCATTTTTTGGCCCATTCTCATGCACTGACAATATTATCCTGAAGATCCAGTGCGCTTTGGGGACCGTTTATACATGTGTACTATTTAGTGTCATCAGCGCAAACAATTTGGTGATACATGAAATGGGAGGTCATTTTTATATATAAGGGACATAACAGTCCCCAAAACACTGCCCTGAGGAACTCCACTTGTGACATCCACTACCCTTTGCTTTCTATTTATTTAAAAATCCACTATTATAGTTTGTCTAATATATCCATGGAGTTCATTTTATACTCAGTGAACTTGTTATGTGGGACAGTGTCAAATGCCGCTTTAAAGAAATCAACTTCTTCACCGTTATCCATAGCTTTTGACCAGTCGTCAAGACACTCCAATAACTGAGTCTGAAACCGTGTTGGTGGATTGATAGCAGAAGGTTCCTGACGAGAAGGTCAACTAGTTTTACTCTGACCTTTTTTCCATTGTTCTATATGATATCGGTGTACGACTGATTGGTTGGTAAATTTCAGGCTTTGATTTCTTAACCGATTTAAAGACTGCAGTTACATTTACCGTTTCCATATTTCTGGTCATTTCCCTTCATCCATGGATTTATTACAGATATTAGTAAGGGGTAAAATTAATGCATTTGATCATTGTTTAAGAACTCTAGAATGGGGTTTATCCGTGCCTTGGGATTTTGAAGATTTAATTTCATATAGTAGTTGACCTTTTCTTCGGTAATGTTGATGTTGATTTAAGTAATGGAAGTGTTGTTTTTTTCCAGTATTAGTATATTGTCAGTGTTTTCCTTGGTAAATACTGACACAAAGTGGTCGTTTAGTACTTCGTCTTTTTCATTACCATTCCTGTTTAGATCCTTGTTATATCATCGTTGGTCCTTTATAATACCGAACTTTTGTTTTGTATTATATCGGATGTATTTCCAAAATAGTTTGTCAGCAGCTTTGATTTTTGTTGACTAGTCCTTTTCGTGCATCTTCGTTATTCATAAACAATTTGTTCCGTCCAATTTCATTATCGTTATAATTGATATCATTTTTTACCGTGTTTATCCATTGTCCATTTCCTGTGCTTTATTTTGATGTATTTGGCTGCAGCTGCTGTGGTTGTTCAGTACAATTCTGGATACATCTTGTGATGTTTCTTATTTTGTGTTTTATATAGCTGAGAAACATCTTAGTGTTTCTTTTGTTAGTTTCTCTGGATGTGGACTTTATTTTTAGAGAATTCGTTTTGATTGGGTGTAGTTTTGTTTACACTGTCTTGTCTATTTGGGCGCTGAAGACAGGATAAGAGCGAGGAATGTGTACACATAAAATCGATTCAAACTAACCAGTAGGCCTTATTGCCTACTGACCGTTCAAAGTCGGTAACCTTGTCTTCACCACCCTTTCTGTTGTATTTTGTCTTTTTCATTGTATAATTAATTAAATATTGCTCCTTTTTTGCAGTACAGCGCGGACCTACGATGCCATTGCGTTTGGACGCTGTGGTTTCTATAGGACCCTATATTTCGTTTTTGATTGCATTTTTATCTATGATATGATTATTTATTTTTGTCATAGGATTGGCTCTACTCACTGGGATTGAGTATTCTAATGAATTGATAATGGATTCAGCAAAGCTGCTCCGGATTACAGTTATTGTTTTTTTCCCTATCCCATCATTCCAATCGATACCTGGATATCCAGTCAAAATAACAACTAAATTTAAAACATGGTTATACGATCACTATGTTCTAAGCTTCTTGAAGTATACTTGATTGATTCATTCATAGTTTCCTCATTCGTAACTATGAGGAAAATCAGTGATGGATCATCGGCATTTCTATATTTCGTTGGTTCAGCAACATATTGAAAAAGAAAGTTATCTCTGACACTTTCAAGGAATACAATTGCAGGATGATCATCATTACAAGTAGTCCTCATTGATTCCTTTAAAGTTAAAATCTCCCATTATCAACACTTGGAACAGTTATTGGTTAAAACGTTGTTGTTTAAGATTAATTAAACGTTCACTGTTCGGATTTCTATATAAACACCCTATTGTAATTTTATCGGTATTACGGAGTTCACTGTTCGGATTTCTATATAAACACCCTATTGTAATTTTATCAGTATTACGGAGTTTTGTTTCACACCATACATATTCTTTGTAGTCAGAATCCATTTCAACCAAGATTGAGTTTAGGATTATTTGTTATATATATATATAACGACCCCTCTACCCATCTGGAGGTATCATAGCTCTTAACGTTGTCCTAAGGTTGAATATTTTGGTAATATTTCACAAATAGCAATATTATCATAGTAGTGATTAGAATTTATTAAATTTGAGAGATCGGGCCCAGTTGTTCAAAGATCGGTTAACTTTTTAAACGAGCGTTAAGTGAAATTTTCAAATCTCTCTGAATTTCCGATAAATTAATATTTCTACCAGAAATTAAACATGTGAAAGCATTATGTTAAGAAGCAATGCAAATTAAAAAAAAAATAGTAGTATAAAACATATTTTATGAGAAAATGTACTTTGAATGTTCACACTAACCGAGGATTCTGTTACACTAACCGAGGATTCTTTTATCTCTGGTTAAGCTGTCGACATTTGTTTATAATACACTCACACTGGTAATCCATCCCTATATCACTTGGTATGTGCCAATAACACTGTCCGATAAGTTAGTGTCAATTTGCCAGATTGTGTTGTGTAATATATTGACTAGGCTTTGTTTCTGTATTTTCCGGCACTTGTACATTTAGCTTTTGGGTTGCCTCGGATCTGATTTTTCTTCTCTCATCTCTCTGTACCTCAGTTAGGTCACGGCTGATAATTACTGTATGTGTTCTTTATCTGCCTTGGTAGATTTATCAATAAAAAACTTCTTTTGTTTTATTATTTGCCAATATTACATTTGTGAGTCGCCTCAAGCCAGGTGTTCGATTGCCTAACCTATAAAGGTCTAGTATTGAAATATCTTCTAAGCCTAGTTTGCTAGCACTGCATGGTATTGTATCCTTGTCGGCTTTCATAATGTCGGCTTTATCAGTGTGATGCGACTTACATAAAAGTACTGTGTTCAAATCCCGTCTCTTCATATCGTCCATTTCTTTAAATCTATCTTTGACTAGTTTGTTCACAACATCTCTAATTTGACATTCTTATTATTTTTGTCGATTTCACTTGACGTGTTAAAGGCAATTTGTTCCACTCTGTTTTAATAATACTACTAATAATAAATACTTTATTTAACGAGAGAACTCATTTGAAACTAGTAAATCTTCCATGAGGCCATTTTTCCCACTTTAGATATTCTTTAAAATGGCCAGTGAACTTGTTCATGCTTATGGACAATTGTTTAAAATGAAGTCAGTGGTTGTAAAGATTGTCTGTCATGAAATATTTTGGCTAAGCCATTCTGATCTAGTTATTTTGAATTTTTAAAACTACACCTTATTCTAAAACGTACGGTTATCTATTTCATATATATGATGATAAAACCTGCCTTTGGAAAGCTGAGCAGTTTTAAAATTCCGCAAAGGCTATCATATTGCCTTCAATATTAAAAGTTACATTCATTTCATTTTGTTTCTATATAAATGTTCAATATATTTAAATTATCTTAAATCAAAACCTGATTTCAATTAAGAATATTAAAAACTGAAAAACGTTATTATCTTTTCAGACTATGTACAAAGTCGTTCGGGCAATTCTTTTTCTGAAAGGTTGCTCAAACAAGAAAGGAATACTCAAGAAAAGAAATACCGTTGAAATGTTTGTTGAAGACGTAACAGTGAATATAGAAAAAGAAGAGAAATCACTAGACGATGAACATAATCTTGCATCGCAAGTTGAAGCTGTTCCGGTTCCGAGGATTGAGGAGAGTGAGGATATAACGTGGCGGGAATTTTCTGAGGTGACCGATAGATTAATGTTTTGTACGTATGTGTTAGCAACCTTTGCCGTTAACGCTTGGTTACTCGCCTCTCTACATTTAACTGACACTGTATATAAATGATCAAGAGCCACGTACCACATGTTTATTATTCCGCAGGGGAGTGGTTGATGAGTAACCCTGAATGTTTCAGAAAAAGTCAATCCTGAAGTTACTATCAAAAGAATTGAGTTATGTGGACTGACTATGATAATCGAAGGTATCCCTAGTGTCAAGATGTCATGAAGGAATATCTGAATGTTGACAAATTCGTGTTACAAGGGTAATGGTAAACTTTGTTATGCCATTGGTTCACCTCAACTATAGTAAACATTATAGTCAGTTTGCACTTTTTTTCTCTTTTTTATCTTTTCGATATTACTAAGTAAAGTTCACAAAAAAACAAAAAATACATATATTGTCTTATAACGTTGTTCAGTAACAAAAACGTGTGCGTTTGGGGCGGTGAAAATTTCGTTTTTGTATGGCGCGATAAATGCATATTTGGTCAAATTATTGTAGTTTAAAAATTACCTTTCAATAGCGTAACATTGTATCCGAAACGGTAAAACAAGCTTGTAACGACCAAACATATATAAGTAGGGTAATTGACATCTCATTTATATCCGATGATCTTGAAATTGCTTCCCCCTCAGAGTTCCCCCAAGTCAGTCGCTCACTCCAACACAGGCGTACGAGTAACGGTGTACCGAGTGAGCAATATTCGGAAGCGGCGAATGACATGGATATCGTCAGTGAGGTTATTGATTTCTCTTCAATAGTGCGTGGCGAAGTTTCCGCTCAATCCGTGCAATCAAATGAATATATTTCGAATAGCCAGAAAATACCTCCCTCAGTTTCAACAAACAATACAGGGGTCTTGCTTGTGAATAGAAATGAGAAATCGGCTGCAAATATTCCGCAAACACAGCCGTCTATTTTCAGATCAAATGCCCCTGTGAATGTCCCCACGGCTAAAAACAAAACCAAAATGCAGACTACTACAAAATCGACAGATGCAGTGTCTCATGGACGTGTGTCTAGGTCAGCTACGAGGAGCACGTGGGATAAGAGGCGAACGCAGTCAGTAGTTACGGATTACCGTGAACGGTTAAATAACAGTCGTGATCGGAGGTCAGCTCAATTTGTTAACAATAGGGATTTGGTGAATGCAGACAAATCCAACGAGAATAACGGCGTAAATGACAGTCAAGAGTAGGACAAAAAGGAGGAGGTGAACATTAGAGTATGTTTATTAAACATACAAGGTGTAATAACCAAACGTTCAAATAAACTAAAAAGTTCTGAACTGGTCTCTATTTTTGAAAATAATGATATTGTTTTACTTACGGAATCATGGTCAAATGAAATACAGGACTTAAATATGCACAATTTTGAATGTTTTTGTTTACATAGAACGAAGAAAAAGCGAAATGCCAAACGTGATTCAGGTGGCATTGTTATTTATGTTCGAAGTGAGTTTGTCACAGAAGACACTTTATTTTTTAAAAGCGAAGATGACATATTATGGATTAAATTAAATCACTGTAAACTGAAACTTGAATATGATTTATTTGTAGGTTTGTGTTATGTTTTGCCCGAAGGCAGTTGTAGGCAGTCGGTTGTTGAACGAAATATTTTTGATCGTTTATTAGATTCTCTTACAGAAATTCATAATTATACAAACGGACAGTGTTATATATTGTTGAATGGCGATTTTAACAGCCGAACTTCAGACCATGCTGATTTTGTAACTTATGACTCAGATGTACATGCGCAGTTATTACCTGATGATTATATTGTTGATGACTTTCAGCCAAGGTATTCTCAGGATAAAGGTCACCAAAATAGTAATGGTAATTTTTTGATTGATTTTTGTAAACAAACAGGTCTGAGGATTTTAAATGGCCGAGTAGGTAGTGACGCTGGCATTGGGAAATATACTTATATTAATACCAGAGGAAGTAGTTTAATAGATTACGTATTAGGTTCAGATGATATCTTCTGTAAAGTTATCAGTTTCGACGTTGGCGATCCAAACATTTTATCTGACCATTGTCATATAAGTTATGTGTTACAGTATAAATCAATGTCAGACGTTTCAGAAACAAACATATTGAAAGATAGCGATAAACAATATGATACTGTTGATTTTAAATATACATGGAATAATCAGTTAAAGGACGAGTTTATAGCGTCTCTTAGTTCAGATAATACAACAACGGAACTAGATAACTTAAAGATATCAATAAATAATTCAGTTAGTGAAGATGAGGTATCGACAACACTAAATGCTTTTGTTGATATTATTACTAAAGTTGCTGATCCATTGTTTAAAAGACATATACGACGTGTTGATAATGCTCAAGCATTTAATAATGACAAAGAAAATCCTTGGTTTAATGTTGAATGTGAAGAAAAAAGATCACGTTTCATGTTTTACTTAAATAGGTTTAGAGGTTGTAAAGATGAACGTAATAGAAAATACTTGGTACAAGCTAGATCAGATTACACATATACCTTAAGAAAATCTAGGTATGCATATGATAAAGCAAAAACAGTGGAACTAGAAAAAAATCGGTACGCGGATGCCAAAAAGTACTGGAATATGTTAAAAGAATTATCTGGCATTAAAACGTCAAAATCTGGTCTATCTGAGTTTGAAAATTATTTTAAATGTATTAACAATCCAAGCGATCCGTTCTTTAGCGCAGATGAACATGTCATTTACTTTAATGAACGATATGTTAACAATGAATTCGGAATTATGTTTAGTGAACTCAATGTTGAGATAAGTCAAACTGAGTTATTAAATGCTATTTCTCAGATAAAAAATGGTCGTAGTAGCGGTCCTGATATGCTTATAAATGAATTTTATGTACATGGTAAATGTATATTGGTACCTGTATTGCTTCCACTATTTAACAAAGTCTTTGAAAGTGGATTCTTTCCAGAGTCATGGTCCGATGGTTACATAATACCATTACATAAAAAGGGTAGTCTAAATGATGTTTCTAATTTTAGAGGAATTACTTTACTCAGTACATTAGGTAAATTGTTTACACGTGTCCTGAATAATAGATTAAATGATTGGGCAGAGCTTTATTATGGGTTTATTGAAGCTCAAGCAGGGTTTAGGAGAAAGATGTGCACAGTAGATAATATTTTTGTTTTGCATGGTCTTATTAGTCATTTGATTAATACAGGCAAAAAACTATATTGTGCGTTTGTTGATTTTACAAAAGCCTTTGATTATGTTGTGAGGGATAATTTGTGGATGAAACTTATTAAACTTGGCATTAGAGGGAAGATTTTAAACATTATTCAATCTATGTACAAGTCTATTAAATCAAGGGTTAAATATTTAAACCAATTGAGCGATGAGTTTACGTGTTTACTAGGTGTGAGACAAGGAGAATGTTTATCTCCCTTTTTGTTTTCTATGTTTTTGAATGACATTGAAGATGAGTTTATACTAAACGGGTATGAAGGCATTGAGGTCGATATGATTAAATTGTTTATTCTGTTATATGCTGATGATATTGTAATATTTTCGGAAAGTGCCGAAGGTCTACAAAAAGGCTTTGATATTTTATCAAATTATTGCTCCAGATGGAAGTTGATCGTTAATACGGCCAAAACTAAAGTTATGGTTTTCAGGAAAGCAGGTTTATTGCCAAGAAATATGACATTTATTTATAATGATATGAATATAGATATAGTAAACGCTTTTACGTATCTTGGCATTGTGTTCACTCAAGGTGGTTCGTTTAATGAAACTCAGAACATGTTGGCGGGTCAAGCGCGGAAAGCAGTGTTTATGTTAAACAGATACCTTTATAAATTTACTGACATATCAGTAAAACATAAATTAGATTTATTTGATAAACTTATAAAACCTATTTTGAATTACGGCGCGGAAGTGTGGGGTTTTTCTACAGGACTTTGTGTTGAAAGAGTACATACGCAATATTGCAAAAGCATTTTGCATGTAAAGCGATCTGCTCAAAATGATTTTATCTACGGGGAGTTAGGGAGAACAGCATTGATTACACATAGATATGTATTAATAATAAAATACTGGTTAAAAATCATTTACTCTAATGAAAATAAATTTATTAAATATGTATACAGCATGCTTAGAACTGATGCCGATGTAATGCCAAATAAAACGAATTGGGTTACATTGCTAAAGACATTATTGGGAAATCTTGGATTGTTTGATGCATGGCTATATCAGGGAGTTGGAAATAGCGATATATTTTTAAGCCTGGTAAAACAAAGATTACATGACAATTTTGTACAGAATTGGCATTCACGTTTAGAACAGTCAAGCAGAGCTATTTTTTACAGAAACGCATGTGATACTTTTAGTCTTAAGCATTATTTAACCTGTATAAATATACCAAAATTTAGACAAGCGTTATCCAGATTGAGACTTTCCTCCCATAATTTAGAAATTGAGGCAGGTAGATGGCATAGACCATTAAGTATACCATTAGATGAAAGAAAATGTAGAGTTTGTAACAAGATAGAAGACGAGTATCATTTTATAATAGAGTGCACAAATTATAATGGTATTAGATTAAATTATATTGATAAATATTATTGGAAAAGGCCCAGCATGCTGAACTTTTTAGAGCTAATAAACTGCGAAAATAAAAACAAATTAAAAAAACTTAGTGTATTTGTATACAAAGCATTTGAAATCCGAAAGGATATTATTTTCCAATAACTAATCATTACAAAAGTTTTAAATTGTGTGTAAGTATAGGGAAATATCATGTTGTAACGTTGTTTTTTATTTTATTTTTAGACATAGAATATATGCAATTATTGTATATACACATCTGCATTATCTATGCATTGTCTTAAAGTTTGGTTTCGCTTTGTATTTCATAATAAACAATACGCAATATATACTCAGTTGCATTGTATATGCAAACACTTTTGGTTATGTTTGACGGTGCTATGATATATAGATTCACTTAAATTAATATCCTAGACGATATATTGTGCAACGCCACATGTATTTTGTTGTAATCGTCATGATTTATGTATCATTTGTTTGTTTAGTGCTTGAAATCTTTATCAGATGATATATATAAATACATATATATATATATATATATCTTATATATATATAAATATATAAACTGAAAACATGGTAGTTACATATTGCATTTAAATACATGTCTTTATATGTTTATAGTCATGTGTTTGAAAAATATATAAAACAATATTCATTATACGTAAAATAGAAATGTAAAATAAAATAAAATACAAATATTTACAAAGCAATGTCTATGGAATGTGAATTTTAATCTCACGTGGGCTTACTCATATTTTGTATTACATAGTGAAAGACTGTGTGTATAAAGTAAATGATTTAATGATATGAAAATATTTATACCATCTTCTCCATATGTACATTTGTTTATGTTGTTTCATTTAGTATTACCTGTCATTGTATTGTGTTAACTATTTGTATCCTCACAGGCCTTAAGGCCTATTGGAATTTTGAATAAAACATATATTATATTATATTCTATCAAACTACATTTTGGATTCAAGATCAAGCTTTTTTTCAAATTACATATTCAGTTCATATTACACATAATGTTAATAAAGATGAACTCGTCTATACTTGTTTTAATTAATAATTCAAGACATATTGAAGCTGTATTTGAATTATCGGGATAAAATAATAAAATTCAATTGGCAAACTGAAGGTTACGTCACATTAATATGTTGTTTTATTTCTCTTGTTAAATTCACCCCCCCCCCCCCCCCCCTCACACCCACACCCATCCCCAACCCCACCTCACCCCATCTGGAGAATGAATGTCCAAGCTAAATTTATTTTGGTGCAGCTGTGTTTGTAAAGCTTTGTTTTCAGACTTGTTAACGAGGCTGCTACTAGTGGATGACACACTATTGGCTGGATGAATGACATGGTTCTAAGACTCGAACTTAATATCTGGCTGGATTAATATCATGGTATGGAGGTTCATATATAATAGTTGGCTGGATGAATGACATGGTTCTTATACTCGAACTTAATATCTGACTGAATCAATATCATGGTATGGATGAATATCATGGTATGGAGGTTCAAATATAATAGTTGGCTGGATGAATGACATGGTTCTAAGACTCGAACTTAATAGCTGGCTGGATTAATATCATGGTATGGAGGTTCATATATAATAGTTGGCTGGATGAATGACATGGTTCTTATACTCGAACTTAATATCTGACTGAATCAATATCATGGTATGGATGAATATCATGGTATGGAGGTTCAAATATAATAGTTGGCTGGATGAATGACATGGTTCTAAGACTCGAACTTAATAGCTGGCTGGATTAATATCATGGTATGGAGTTCAAATATAATATTTGGCTGGATGAATGACATGGTTCTAAGACTCGAACTTAATATCTGGCTGGATTAATATCATGGTATGGAGGTTCAAACATAATATTTGGCTGGATGAATGACATGGTTCTTATACTCGAACTTAATATCTGCCTGGATTAATATCATGGTATCGAGGCTCGAACCTAATATCTTGTTGGATGTATGACATGGTATCGGGGCTAGAACCTTATATCTGGCTGGATTAATATCATGGTATCGAGGCTCGAACTTAACATCTGGCTGGATGAATGACATGGTATCGAGACTCGAACCTAATATCTGGATTAATATCATGGTATCGAGGCTCGAACCTAATATCTGGCTGGATGAATGACATGGTATCGGGGCTCGAACCTAATATCTGGCTGGAGTAATGGCATGGTATTGAGGCTCGAACCTAATATCTAGCTGGATGAATGACATGGTATCGAGGCTCGAACCTAATATCTGGCTGGATTAATATCATGGTATCCAGACTCGAACCTAATATCTGGCTGGATGAATGACATGGTATCGAGGCTCGAACCTAATATCTGGCTGGATTAATATCATGGAATCGAGGCACGAACCTAATAAATGGCTGGATTAATATCATGGTATCGAGGCTCAAGTATAATTTACAACACAATATCGAGGAGAAGTAGAGAAAGATAAGTTCTTCGAGAAAGCATGTGTTGTTCGATCAAGCAAGCAATGTATGTATATATACCTGCATTTCATATTCATTATTAGAACTGCAATACTAGTGTGTCAAGTTTCATGCTTTTAACCCAAAGTGCACAATGTTTTCACGAAGGAGCTGTACTACACCATGCATATCTTCATTAACAACATTCGAACACATAATACTATTGTTTAATAACAGAAAAACGCATGCGTTACGGAGTTCTTGTCCATTATTTTACCGAGGTAATTGAATTATAGCTTGTGAACTTGATATATAACAGATCGCTTGATACATTTAAGAGCGAATACACGTCCATTGCATCCTTTAAAAAACGTGAAACAATGTTTAATGCAAGGGCAGTTACTCGTTAAATACGTGTCTTGCCTACCCTACTCAATTAAGGAAAATTCCACAAATATTGCTTCAGGTTATGTCAGTGTACAATGTAATGAGCTACATAAGGAAACAATTCGGTTGACGCTTTTGACGCTATACTGATAATCTGCAGCACTTGGTTTGTTATTTGGTTTTCAAGACGAAGTGAAACTACCACTAAATCCATCCTGAACTGAACGGCTTATAAACAGCGCGTTCGAATCTCACTGGGAGCTCAACTTGTAAGTGAGAAAGTGTCGATTCTTACGGGTGGCGGGAGGTATACAGTACTAGTTCTACCCTGGAAAAATGGGATGATCTGCCTCTACCACAAACACTCGACCGTCATATATGGCCTCAAATGTTCTAAAAATGACATAAACCAACATTCAAACAAACAAAACGTCAAACTTATAAACAGCAACTCAGAACAACCTTTACCATTTCTGTTGTACATCTTCTCATTTCAAGAATGCAGTTGTGTGGACCATAAATATAAGATGAGCTCATATTTTAAAAGTCAAGAGGAGCTGAAATCCATCCTACCTACAGCCAATAAAGCTGACCAATGTTGTTCTGAGAGGTGGCTGGACATTCGTTACTAATATTATTCAACGCTGCATTCAACTCTATCAGTAAAGGCCCGATGGCAACGAATTTTCTAGTTTGGATTCAGACCTTCATATAATTTAAACAATTGTCTAAAATGTTATCCTGTGGTGTTTTTTGTGTTGTTGTTTTATTTTGAAATCGATGTTAGACTTTGCGTGCATATTTATTGAACCAAAGCAAATACTAAAATATAGTTTGGGATTCACGTAAAGAAACCCAAGATGATGACAGCCACAACTACATGTAGTCGACTTTCTCATATATATCTCATACTTCATAGTTACGCTGTGGTTTCCCAGGGATAGATTCATATGTTTGAATCTTCCTCCACTGGCTGTGTATTAAGAGTTATCACCTTCCTGTCAAAACTGAGTTTACAGACGATTGACAAGTGCCGTCAGTCGACACTGAGTTTTTATAGTGACGCTCTCAGTGAAAAGCTGTGCTAAACCGCATAGATGCGAACGAGTGTTTCGCATAGACCTTCCATATAGCTCTATGCGAAGGAACGTTTCGCATAGAGCTCCAGTGTTGGAAAAGGATCTTTATACGAAACGCATGTACCACTGACTTTGGGTGGGGTGTATCACATTCGCTTCGCATAGAGCTCCCATTTTCAGCCCGATATTCAGTCCATTATTTGCACAATTCCGCATCGATTTTCACCAAACTTACACAGAATGATTAGTATGCCTTGAGTGAGAGGGTTGAGTGCATATATATTTGCTCATGTCCGTCCGTTCGTCTGTCCATACGCCCTGCACCTCCAAGATATAACAAATATCATGTTAGTGCCTGATCCTATCCAGTTTATCAGGTGAGGCTGAGAAAAAAAAAATTGTGCCGAACCTGATAAACTGGATACGATCAGGCACTAACATGATATTCTATTTATCATGTTGATCGTTTAAAATCATTCAATTTACCTTTTTTCCATTTTCTTCCCATTTTTTCCTTTCAAAAATACCCAGACGTCATTAAATATACCCTGACGTCATCAAAAGACGTGCTAACGTCATCAAAAAAGGTGCACCTGACGGGATAGGAACGTAACTGCCGAGATAAGATTTTATCTCAGACACCCTATTTCTCGGCAGATTTATGCAGATCGACATGATAAAAAGAGACGTTTGTCCTTTAAGCGTGACCTTGATGTTTATTTAACAACGTAAAGTTCTGAAACTACATTGCCTGCCTTAATGGTTTATATATGTGCAAAACTGTACCATAATCACCATAATACACCATAATCACCATAAAGCACCATAATGCACCATAATCACAATAAAGCACCATAATCACCATAATCACCAAAATGCACCATAATCACCATAATGCACCATAATCACCATAAAGCATCATAATCACCATAATCACCATAATCACCATAATCACCATAATCACCATAATGCACCACAATCACCAAACTGCACCACAATCACCATAATGCACCACAATCACCAAACTGCACCATAATCAGCATAATGCACCATAATCACCAAACTGCATAATCACCATAATACACCATAATCACCATAATGCACCATAATCACCATAAAGCATCATAATGCACCATAATCACCATAATCACCATAATCACCATAATCACCATAATGCACCATAATCACCATAATGCACCATAATCACCATAAAGCACCATAATCACCATAATGCACCACAATCACCAAACTGCACCACAATCACCATAATGCACCACAATCACCAAACTGCACCACAATCACCATAATGCACCATAATCACCAAACTGCACCACAATCACCATAATGCACCACAATCACCAAACTGCATAATCACCATAATACACCATAATCACCATAAAGCACCATAATGCACCACAATCACCAAACTGCACCACAATCACCATAATGCACCACAATCACCAAACTGCACCATAATCAGCATAATGCACCATAATCACCATAAAGCACCATAATCACCATAATGCACCATAATCACCATAATGCACCACAATCACCAAACTGCACCATAATCACCAAACTGCACCACAATCACCATAATGCACCACAATCACCAAACTGCACCATAATCACCAAACTGCACCACAATCACCATAATGCACCACAATCACCAAACTGCATAATCACCATAATACACCATAATCACCATAAAGCACCATAATCACCATAATGCACCACAATCACCAAACTGCACCACAATCACCATACTGCACCACAATCACCAAACTGCACCATAATCAGCATAATGCACCATAATCACCATAAAGCACCATAATCACCATAATGCACCACAATCACCAAACTGCACCACAATCACCATAATGCACCACAATCACCAAACTGCACCACAATCACCATAATGCACCATAATCACCATAATGCACCATAATCACCAAACTGCACCATAATCACCATAATGCACCATAATCACCAAACTGCACCATTATCACCATAATGCACCACCATCACCAAACTGCACCATAATCACCATAATGCACCATAATCACAATAATGCACCATAACCACCATACTCACCATAATGCACCATAATCACAATAATGCACCATACTGCACCATAACCACCATACTGCACCATAACCACCATAATGCACCATAATCACCATAAAGCACCATAATGCACCATAATCACCATAAAGCACCATAATTATCATAATCACCATAAAGCACCATAATCACCATAATGCACCATAATCACCATAAAGCACCATAATTATCATAATCACCATAAAGCACCATAATCACCATAATGCACCATAATCACCATAAAGCACCATAATCACCATAAAGCACCATAATCACCATAAAGCACCATAATCACCATACTGCACCATAATCACCATAATCACCATAATCACCATAATCACCATAATCACAATAATCACCATAAAGCACCATAAGCACCATAATGCACCATAATCACCATAATCACCATAAAGCACCATAATCACCATAATCACCATAATCACCATAAATCACCATAATCACCATAAAGCACCATAATTACCATAATGCACCATAATCACCATAATCACCATAATCACCATAAAGCACCATAATCACCATAATCACCATAAAGCACCATAAAGCACCATAATCACCATAATGCACCATAATCACCATACTGCACCATAATCACCATAATCACCATAAAGCACCATAATCACCATAATCACCATAAAGCACCATAATCACCATACTGCACCATAATCACCATAAAGCACCATAATCACTATAATCACCATTTTATAAAGCACCATAATCACCATAAAGCACTATAATCACCATAATGCACCATAATCACCATAATGCACCATAATCACCAAAGTTTACATTAAACAATCCTAATGTTGATATGTTTAACCATGCAAGGGCAATAACTATGTAGTTACGTGGGCAATGACTATCATTCTGGCCCAGTTATACAAGAAACAATCTTAATTTTGTGATTTTTTATCAATTCATGGACAATAACTAGAGTGCAACTAAGGCGATATGGACGAAACTTGCTCGGACACATCTGTTCTGGGATACACATTTAGTTAAAATAGCATAAACATCCGGCCATCCGTTACATACTTATTGCCACGTACGGATATGATAGACTGACGGACGGACGGACGAAATGAGGGACGGACAACGCGAACTCTATTTCAGTTTCGTATGCAGTTGCAGAGATTTCATTTGTATAATAGATACAATTCCGAAATTGGTGTTTTATTATCCAAACCGAAAGCGATTTGAATATATCTGAAATGAGGTCATATACTAAATATTTATGAAGCTTTATAGCGTTCAGCGATAATACAAGTAGCATCACGACAAGGAATTTACAATGAAAGAAAATAACTGCACATCCTATATAGTGTACCCTTCATTATCAGTGTTGGGGCTGTATGCGGTTTGGCTATGGCTACCGTTCGCATAGAGACTCGCTGTTCAAGTTAAATCCTGTTTCCCGCATAGAGCGCCTTTCCCACAGAGCTCCACGAGTAGCTCTATGCTTACGCATGGAACTCCCGAGGTAGCTCTATGCCAAAGGGTTCTATTCGGTGCCACACAGCTCCCTTTGAAGCTTTATGCGTAAGAGACGGTACTCATAAAGCTCCATGTATCGTGTAGCTCTATGCGCATCAACATTTTACACATAAAGCGCTCCAACCTGACCAGAGGAGGGAGCTTAATGAGTTGGTTGTGTAATTATGGTGACTGATTTCTGAAATTTGTCATTTTTTTCGTCTTTTCTTTATTTCGAAAGACGGTAGAACGAAAATACGACAGGACGAAAAGACGACAAAGGCAGCGCAAAAAGACGACAGAACAAAAAGACGACAGAACAACAGAAGGAAAGAGACATTTCAAGGGCGAAAATACGACAGAACGTCACAACGAAAATATGACAGAACGAAAAAACGAAATAACGACAGAACGAAAAGACTTCAGATTAGAAGCGAAAGGACGACAGAATGTCACACGAAATAATGAAAAGGCGGCAATATCAAATGGCGTATTTACGCGGCTAAAGTGTCGTTTTTTCGCCTTTTCGCGTGGCGTTCTATCGTCTTTTCGCCTTGATATGTCGTCTTTTCGTTCTGTCGTCTTTTCGTTCTGTCGTTTTTTTGCGCTGCATTTGTCGTCTTTTCGTCCTGTCGTCTTTTCGTTCTGTCGTCTTTTCCTACATGGCAGAAATCAGCTACCATATGTAATGGATCTACGCACAGAACTCCACAATGTCAATGGTTTATATTTAAAGGGAATGGACAATACTGAGTTACTGCATATTGCGGTAAATCATTACAAGTCGTATGGCCAGCTTCTAACGCATAACCTGTGAGATCGCATGATCTGTGAGCGTAGTACATGCAAAGTATTTGAATTTCTACAATGCATAACTGAAAGTGTGTATACTAGGCCCTAGTGAACCCGTATCTGCCCCATCCGTACCTCATGTGCTTCTTAAAGGAGCATACGCGGTATGTCGCCACTGGATTTGCTCTCAGGATGTGTTCTTTGTGATATGGTGATGACCACTAAACTATGATATGCCATTTGTATTCAATCAGGGGTGTAAATCTAATATGCAGACTTGGACAGTAATGTTAAAGTGTAACCTGTTATTCATTTTAAAACAATTACGAAACAACTTATATAACAACGTATGCAAATTATTCTCGTCGACACGAATGATTTGGTATTTGCGTTGTATTTGCATGGCAAAAAGACGGTTTTGTTTGATTGTATGATGTTGTACGCCATTTCTAAAATACATGTAAGGATACAGATGGCGGTCGATTTGTTTTGTGGTGGAGGCAAACAATCCTCTTTTCCTAAGTAGAACCAGTACTGTACACCTCCCGCCATCCGTAAGAATGGGGAAAAAGACGGTGTACCCGGAGGAAACCCACTTGTCCGATCTGCGAAAGACTCCCATACCATTTCAAATGCGCCCGCAGGGTAAGAATGGAGTGCGCTAGCCACTACAGTACAGTGTTCGAACATGGATCCTACGAATATCTAATTGCTGTCTAAGATTGTGATGAAGTCTCAAAAACAAGGTTTTATTTTGTAAACAAACTATTTTGTAAACCAGTTTATGTCGATTACGAAAACACGGAATCTTGGACGACAGACAAAGTATAATTACAGTATCATTTGACTCCGATGAGTTAATGGTTTCATGACCATATACCAACCTTTACACTTATGTAACTAATAAATGAGGTAAACACTAATTTATTGTTTTTTATATCCTTGGATTATTGATTAAAATGTGTGTCAGATTGATATGATCTATGATTAATTAATGACTATATGTAATGAAAACTGAGCTATAAGTGAGTGTGTAGAAATATGTGTAACCTGTCATGTGATTATAATTATATATCAAATTATGTATGTATAGTGACGAGAAACTGTAAAAGTTTAAATCAATAAATTAATATCTATCTGTCTATTTATCTTTGAATGATGTTTTACGTCATTTTCGCACATGTTAGGCAATAGATGACGTCGCGCTCCCAGTGGGATTCGAACCCGCAGCGGTTAGAGGTGAGAACATTTTTAACGCAGCGTGTTTACTATCGCGGCCACGGAGACGCTGAACGAGGTAACGAGAATATTCGGGAAGGGGTGAATTTATTTGGAATTTGTCGCATTTTAAAACTGATAACGTGAAGTATGAATAGGTGTGAAAGTTTACTAACTAGGCAAGGTCTACAGTGACAGTTGTTATCTTACGGTGTGATATCACACTTTAATCTCAGGTTATTAGATGTTTGAAACAATCATTTCGATAAAACCATTTGCCAGTATTTACATAACACATACAACCCCGTGCCACTTGAACGAGACCGCATCACTGACTTAGATTCTAGGCCATTCGATATTTACTGAGGGAGGCTGGATCCCAGTATTTGATGACCGACTTAAAAGCAATCGAGAAAGAAGAAAAATCTACTCGAGAAACATGAACGGTCTGTCATTAAATGTTCTTGTCGGGATACCTAATGCAGTAAATATTACGAGTTTACACGTTTAACTTTTCAAAAATTAAATGCTAGATGTGTTGTAAACGAAATAGCTGACTATTTTGATGTGTTAACAAACAAACAAACACACAATCCAGTAAACCTTCCATAGAAAGTGCATGCAATGAATATATGCTGCTGATGCTGCTGATGATGATGATACTTGATTGATTGATTGATTAATTGATTGATTGATCGATTTATTGATTGATTGATTGATTGGTTGGCTGATTGATTGATTGATGGATGATCGATTGATGATTGATTTATTGATTGATTGATTGATTGATTGATTGATTGATTGATTGATTGATTGATTGATTGATTGATTGATTGATTGATTGATTGATTGATTGATTGATTGATTGATTGATTGATTGATTGATTGATTGATTGATTGATTGATTGATTGATTGATTGATTGATTGATAAATGAGCAATTAGCAATTAACAGTTTGTAATTATTTGTAGATATTAATGAAATGTATGAAACAAAAAATGACATACTGCATTCGGGCATCGAATCGCTAAGAGATTAAAAATGATGCGTCTATGTGAGAATACTCGCGGTCGTGGTTCAAGTAGTGTTTGCATTACTATTCATACAAATATGCGATCATTTTAAGAAGCTTTTCTGAATCCGTAAGTGTACATATCTATTTAAAGGGACACACGGCAATCTTGATATAAAAAATAAATAAATCACGGCGTCAAATTAATTTTCTGCATAACTTGCATTTGTTCAATCATTATTATAAATTATAAGTACAGTTCAAAGCAAATGTTGTTTTTTCGTGTTAAAGATAGCAGACGTTTAGTATTTGTGATTCTGTACTTAATCTTTAATTTGTTTCGTAAAGGCTTGGTGCGGATTCGACTACTAGTTTATTCTATATTATAAATATATCAATTATAAGTTGTTTATGTAGTACTTAATTCATATAGTATTGTATTTGAGTGCTACTGATTATATTTTTCATTTTTTCATATCATAAAATATTCATTGTCATGTATATATGTATTATTCCTACTGTTTGTATTATTGTAATGTCTCAATGCTCTCCAATTGGGAGGAAAATAAAAAATCAATCAATTAAAACATATGGTAGAACAACAAAGAACAACGGAAAAAAAAGTATGTTTTATTATAAGCAAACAGGTTGGATGCCAAATGGTACTGGATTAATAAATCGATATTCTAATGTTAATACTTGTTAAAAACTTCAGATTGCCGCATGTCCCTTTAAGTTATAATAACACGGTCCGTTAAACGATGAACCGTTGACACATATTTCAATGGGTATACTAACCAATTTATGCATCTGAAAACTGATTAGTAGATCAAATCTGCATCTGATGTTTGACTGACCTATTTGTTTTTAGTATGTTAGTGGATGTAAGTCATATATTATAATGCGGAGGTTCAAAGTTTAAGTTGACATAGCCTACCGTTGATACTTTATACCACACAATAAGTGAAAACTACGGACTGAGTACAGGATTAACTATCATATGTCAGTTTATTAAAAACTGTAAACAGAATTCTGGTAGCGTTCGGTTTAAAAGGCTAAGGACAATACATTTGGCGTTATTTGGAACTATCTATGGGTCACAGATGGCAGATTCCCATGAAGTTGTGCTTGAGAACCATTCGAACTGTAGGTGTTGCCTGTTGGCGATGGTTCGCGTGGTGTTCGGGGCAGTTATAGTCATTTTAGTGGCGCTGTTCCTCGGATATTACCTGGACACGCCCGTACCCGAGGAGATACCAGAGAAACTGAAAATAAGGATCATCGATGCGTCCATGCGGACAAACAGACACCTGGTGAGTCTAATTATAACGTTTAGTTGTTAAACTAATTATTAAATAACTACATGTATCAGAATGATGGATTCTGAAATATTTGAATCTGTGAGTGGGATGGGGTCTGTGATAACATTTATTTTAGATACGCTGATACATAACTGAATGCAGCTTTTAAATAATGGTGGATTGACTTTTTTTGTTGTCCAACCGGAAAAAATAATTAGATACTTAACTGGTTAGTTTATTTGGTTATATTGTTGATAATTGGTATATATATATATTCGATAAACAAATTCAACCGAATGGTCGATTTAAGGACCAAACACAGATTGATAGATTAAGGAAAGATTGAACGATACGTGTATATGTTCACACATTAAACTCTCGTTCCCTCGTTCCCTAGCTCGCTCGCTCGCTCTCTCGCACACCAACACTGCCACTAACTCACTCATTCACGTACTTACTAATTATATAAATCTGATAATATTTATATTAATAACAGTAGAGATACAATATAGGCAGGACAGAATAATGGTCTGTAGATATTATACTAATTTAAAACGGAAATATACGGTACTATACGTGGTCCATTTTTATTTGTACACTCAATAACACTCTCATATCGAGGAGTCAGCGCAAAACTATTGTAACTACATATGAATAAAGAAGGAGATACAATAGTTTTGCACAGAATCCTCGATACGTTCATGTCAATAAACGAAACAATGCATTTAATGGTGAAATAAGATGCAAAGTGCAAACCACAAAATTAAAGTTCATTATTTTGATAACTATAATGTACACATATGTTGAAGTACAAAAGCTAAGTAGGATCTACATACTTTTTAAATATCTCTGGTATGACAGGAATGTTATTATCCTTTGTGAATATTCTTTTTAAATATCGGGTATTCAACAGTGTGTATGGATATGACCACAAAGTCGTCGACCTTGGACATATAATTTATTAATACACGATGAGAGTGGTAGTGTTATCTTACTGAATCAGCAAAGTTAAATAGCCATATCTGTTTGTCCATGCACTTATCTTGACCGTACACTTTGACCATACATACATGCCTAAATTAATCAATCAACCGGGTGTTTCATAAGGTGTTTCAAGGATGATGACGATGATGATGATGGTGATGATGATGACGGTGGTGGTGGTCCTGGTGGTGGTGGTAGTGGTGGTGGTGGTGGTGGTGATGATGGTGGTGGTGGTGGTGGTGGTGGTGGAGGTGAGGGGTATAAACTAGTTGGCAGATTATACAAATTTAAAATATGATCCTATACGAAGCATCGCTGTTATCATATTATTGCATTTTTTATATATTTACATGGTATAGTTATTGATACAATTCAATTTAAAATATGTCTAGGAACTTGTTGTAAATAATTTGTCATTAAACGCAAAGATACAATTTCATAAAATATAGTCTGGTAGGCCATGGTTTCTTATATAGAGTATAAGAACCCTGCGTATGTTATTAAAAGCTGCGCATCTGCACGTTTTGATCACAAATCAAAACTAACCTTTTATTCTTTTCTTTTTAAATGGTTAGACAGAGTTCAGAAACAAATGCCATTGAAATGTCGACCTAAACTCAAAGCGTGTCAATCGGAGGAAGAGAACAGTTTTGTTTATAGTTCACTGAGCAGAACATGTTAATGTCCGATGTTTGAGGACAAATTCTGACATTAAAATGTCGGTGAGGTTTTGTTTGAAGCCAGCGCAGTTTACTTGGCAGTGGTGTGTAAACAATAACTTAATAACAATTGAATTGAATTGAGGTTTTACGGCGCACCAACACAAGACAGGTTATATGGCGCCAAACTGGGATGAACATGCCATGTTCATCCTCCATTTACATCTAGATAAAATATGGAAAATGGGCCTAGAACCTTCTAACCTGCAGAACTGCAGAGTTGCTGCAAATTCTAATGTAGACACTCCATTTACGATGGAGCCACGTTTCCACATTTGCATATGCGGTGTCATGAAGAAAACCTTGAATGAGCATGATAAAAAAATGAAATGAAGGGTGGAGTGGGGGCGGGTTCCTACCCCTCTGCCTCTAGCGGGATTTGCAGTGGTTGTATTCTACCCCGAACTTAATAAGAAAATGTTTTTTAGTTTGTCCTAGATGTTTTTTTATGATTACATTAAAGGGAATGTAGGTGACCTGGGAAAATAATTGGTGCCAATACAAATACAACAGAAAACCTTCATACAGTGTCTCAGCTGCATATGAAAAGTGCACATGCATTAAAAAAAGAAGAAGAAAACAAGGAAACACGATGCATTGTTGTTGTTAAAGCATCTCAGTGGGGTTCATATTGCTATGGTTGTAAATATTATTAAGTACAAGTGTAGCTAGATCACGAAACAAGAATGCATTACAGAATAATATGAATTAATATCAATGATGTATGCATCAAAAACTAGCCGAGTCGTCGAGTTTTCCCGACCAAACAATTTCATTAACAATAATTAAATCGATTCTTTCATGGGATGTAATTTGATGCACATTCAACTGAAACACATTACGATGATTTTACTAGCATTTGGATTGACACCCATAGAGTACTCAAATGCCAAATTGCCGTAACCAATCTTATTTATTCCGTAGTAGTTTCGTATAATATATTTTGAAATATCTTAACATTGTATGGTTTAAAAAAAGTTGCCTTATATAAGGCTCGAACCCTGAACCTTCGGTTCAGTAAACACATAGTAGACGACGCTCTAACCGACTGGGCGCAGTTGGGGCGCCGTTGGCTTGTTGCGGTATTAAATAGTATATAACAAATGCCACGATCTGCAATCTGATTGGTTCCGATAATTTGGCATGTGAGCGATCTCCCCATTATTCTACAAGATCATCCCAAGTCCCTTTAAAAATGCTAAACGAGTAGGAAATTAAAGCACCGAAGTACCGTGGTGTAGTGGTTAGAGTGTCAGACCTGCAATCGGGTGGTCGTGGGTTCGAGTCTCCTGGCCGCGTCATACCAAATAATTAAAAACAAATGCTAGTAGTTACGTGTAACCCTTGATTGACAAGCAAAGCATGGGTAGTACTACGTCTGGTTGGCCCAGTGTCAGAAAAAAAGTGAGGTATCATGTACTGCGGTGTGGTATCCTAGTG
Source organism: Cyrtodaria siliqua (assembly GCA_037043455.1). Taxonomy (NCBI): domain Eukaryota; kingdom Metazoa; phylum Mollusca; class Bivalvia; order Adapedonta; family Hiatellidae; genus Cyrtodaria; species Cyrtodaria siliqua. Next base: position 102,468 of record JAWPHD010005340.1, on the reverse strand, counting down.
TGGCAATATAAGAATCTTTCATGGGTATCCGGTGAAGATAGAGAATTCCAACTCGAGGTATAAGTGTTTTTATCGAAACCGAGGCTCTGCCGAGGTTTCGATTAAAACACTTATACCGAGGGTTGGAATTCCCTATCTGAACCGAATATCCATGGTAGATTCTTTTTCTTGCATATCAGAAACATGGTTTGATTTGACGCCGTCAGCTACTAACGTTTTGCATGCATACCGGATGTTGGCGCGCGTGAATTTTATCTCGACCCTAGGGTGAGATGGAAATATCTAGTCCCGGTAAAATGACGGATATCCTTGTCCGGTATGCAAGAATACAATATCTGCTTCAAGTAGACCGTAAATAGATACATAGCACTACACACAATAACTCACACAAAAGTCCACACATGAAATGCCGAGTCAACGAGGGGTTCTTATCGGGCTCAGATGGTAAAGGGACTATAATCCTTAAAATTACACACACGAAATTTGCAGCTATATGCCTTTGTGAGACTTGGTACTACACAATATTCCCCCACGTATTGCAGATATATGCCATTGTGAGAGTGGGTATTACACAATATTTTCCCACGTTTTGCAGATATATGCCCTTGTGAGGCAGGGTATTACACATTATTTTCCCACGCTTTGCAGATATATGCCCTTGTGAGGAAGGGTATTGCACAATATTTACTCAGGTTAAGCAGATATATGCCTTGTGAGACTGGGTATTACACAATATTTCCCCACGTTTTACAGATATATGCCCTTGAGAGACTGCGTATTATACAATATTTCCGTTTTACAGATATATGACCTTGTGAGACTGAGTATTACACAATATTTTCCCACGTTTTGCAAACTGTTACCCTCGTGAGACTGGGCAATACACACTATTTCCCATGTTTTGCAGATATATTCTCTTGTGAGACTGGGTATTGCACACTATTTTCCCATGTTTTGCAGATATATGCCCTTGTGAGACTGGGTATTGCAAATATTTTCCCACGTTTTGCAAACTGTCACCCTCGTGAGACTGGGCAATACACACTATTTCCCATGTTTTGCAGATATATTCTCTTGTGAGACTGGAAATTGCACATTATTTTCCCATGTTTTGCAGATGTATGCCCTTGTGAGACTGGGTATTACACAATATTTTCTCACGTTTAGCAGTTATATGCCCTTGTGAGATTGGGTATTACACAATATTTTCCCATGTTTTGCAAACTGTCACCCTCGTGAGACTGGGTAATACACAATATTTCACATGTTTTGTAGATAAATTCTCTTGTGAGACCGGGTATTGCGCACTATTTGCCCATGTGTTGCAGATATATGCCCTTGTTAGACTGGTATTACACAATATTTTCCCATGTTTTGCAGATATATTCCCTTGTGAGACTGGGTATTACACACTATTTTCCCATGTTTAGCAGACAATCGCCCTCGTGAGACTGCGTATTATACAATATTTCCCCACGTTTTGCAGATATATGCCCTTGTGAGACAAGGTAGTACACAACATTTCCCCAATGTTTTGCTGACAATCGCCCTCGTGGGCTTGGGTATTGCACAATATTTGTTCAACATTTTGCAGATTGTCGCCCTCGTGAGACTGGGTATTAAACAATATTTTCTTAGGTTTCGCAGATTGTCGCCCTCGTGAGACTGGGTATTACACACTATTTCCCCATGTTTTGCAGATAAACGCCCTTGTGGGACTGGATATGACACAATAGTTCCACCATGTTTTGCAGACAATCGCCCTGGTGAGACTGGATATTACACAATATGTTCCCACGTTTTGCAGACAATCGCCCTGGTGAGACTAGGTATTACACAGTATTTTCCCACGTTTTGCAGAAAATTGTCCTCATGAGACTGGGTATTACAAGTTATTTTCCCCCATGTTTTGCAGATATTTTCCTTTGTGCGACTGGGTTACATTCAATATTTTCCCACGTTTTGCCTATTGTTGCCCTCGTGAGACTTGGTATTACACAATATTTTCCCATGTTTTGCAGACAATCGCCCTCGTGAGACTTGGTAATACACAATATTTTCCCACGTTTTGCAGATATATTCCCTCGTGAGACTGGATAGTATACAACATTCCCCCCATGTTTTGCAGACAATCGCCTTCGCGAGACTGGGTATTAAACAATACTTCCCACGTTTTGCAGATATATGCCCTTGTGAGACTAGGTATTACACGATATTTCCCACGTTTTGCAAATATATGCCCTTGTGAGACTAGGTGTTACACATTATTTCCCATGTTTTGCAGATAGTCGCCTTGTGAGACTGGGTATTACACAATATTTTCTCACGTTTTGCAGATAGTCGCCCTCGTGAGACAGGGTATTACACAATATTTTCTCACGTTTTGCAGATATATGCCCTTGTGAGACTGGGTAGTACGCACTGTTTCTCATGTTTTGCAGATATCTGCCCTTGTGAGACTGGGTATAAAACAATATTTGCCATGTTTTACAGATAGTCGCTCTCGTGAGACTGGGTCTTACATACTATTTTCCTATGTTTTGCAGATAGTCGCTGTCGTGAGACTGGGTATTACACAATATTTTCCCACGTTTTGTTGATAGTCGGCCGCGTGAGACTGAGTATTACACAACATTTCCCATGTTTTGCAGATAGTCGCCCTCGTGAGGCTTGGTATTACACAATATTTTCCCATGTTTTACAGATAGTCGCCCTCGTGAGACTGGGTATTACACAATATTTTCTCACGTTTTGCAGATATATGCCCTTGTGAGACTGGGTAGTACGTACTGTTTCTCACGTTTTGCAGATATCTGCCCTTGTGAGACTGGGTATTACACAATATTTGCCATGTTTTACAGATAGTCGCCCTCGTGAGACTGGGTATTACATACTATTTTCCTATGTTTTGCAGATAGTCGCTGTCGTGGGACTGGGTATTACACAATATTTTCCCACGTTTTGTTGATAGTCGGCCGCGTGAGACTGAGTATTACACAACATTTCCCATGTTTTGCAGATAGTCGCCCTCGTGAGGCTTGGTATTACACAATATTTTCCCATGTTTTACAGATAGTCGCCCTCGTGAGACTGGGTATTACACAATATTTCTCACGTTTTGCAGATATATGCCCTTGTGAGACTGGGTAGTACGTACTGTTTCTCACGTTTTGCAGATATCTGCCCTTGTGAGACTGGGTATTACACAATATTTGCCATGTTTTACAGATAGTCGCCCTCGTGAGACTGGGTATTACATACTATTTTCCTATGTTTTGCAGATAGTCGCTGTCGTGAGACTGGGTATTACACAATATTTTCCCACGTTTTGTTGATAGTCGGCCGCGTGAGACTGAGTATTACACAACATTTCCCATGTTTTGCAGATAGTCGCCCTCGTGAGGCTCGGTATTACACAATATTTCCCATGTTTTACAGAGAGTCGCCCTCGTGAGACTTGGTATTGCACAATATTTTCTCACTTTTTGCAGATATATGCCCCTGTGAGACAAGGTATTACACAGTATTTTCCCACGTTTTGCAGATAGTCGCCCTCGTGAGACTGGGTATTACGCACTATATTCCCATGTTTCGCAGATAGACGCCCTCTTTAGACTGGGTATTACACACAATTTCTCCATGTTTCGCAGATAGACGCCCTCGTGAGACTGGGTATTACACAACATTTCCTCCATGTTTTGCAGATAATCGCCCTCGTGAGACTGGGTGTTATACAATATTCTCCCATGTTTTTGCAGATAGTCGCCCTCGTGAGACTGGGTATTACACACTATTTTCCCCGGGTTTTGTAGATATATGCCCTCGTGCGACTGGGTATTACACAATATTTTCCCATGTTTTACAAATATATGCCTTTGTGAGACTGTGTATTACCCACAATTTTCTCATGTTTTGCAGATAGACGCCCTTGTGAGACTGGGTATCACACATTATTTTTCTCCTCTGGACCGGAAGATCTCAGACTGGTTCATTCTGACACAGACGACAGGCCTACCCTATGGCATGTCGCTATCGCCTAATCAAAGTCTTAGGGTAAGTCAACTACACTAACTAGCCTGTTGATAGGTGTGTGTGTGTTGAGGTGGGGAAATGACCACAAAATAATTGACTGTGAAAAAAAGGGCCAAACAAAATCCATAGTGCGCATTTTAGAAAGCTGCAAGTATGTTTAGTGTATATCTTGGGTGGTTTTGCTACCTGCAGTTTTATCATGAATAAGCGACCATGAGCAACGAACGTTGTGTTTTAGCTCTCTTTTTTGTTTTGTTTGTTTGGTTTGTTTTCTGTTGTGTGGGTTTTTTGTTGTTGTTGTTGGGTGTCATGAAATAATAAAATCACCAGGGTTTGACTGTTAAGTAGAGTATTTCTTTAGACAGATCATGTGCTGAGGAAGGCGGACGTTAGGAGGATGAGTTACATGAAATCAGCAATGCAGTAAATGGGGTTCCAGGCAAAATACTGTTAATGTCTCTGTCGTACTATGCATGATATAACAAAACCCTCAACGTCTGAAGCGGATTCAACGGGAGGATTGGGGTTGAGAGCAGTGCGGGAGAAAAGGTCCGCAAACAAATAAATAATTAATTATAAATGATGGATATATAGAGGATCTTACATGAGTGCTCATTCATTATTGAATTTATTAAACTCGTAAGCAAAAATGATATAATGCTCGGCAAAGTGCTCATTCATTATTGAATTTATTAAACTCGTTAGCAAAAATGATATAATGCTCGGCCAGAGGGCTCGTTAGCAAAAATGATATAATGCTCGGCCAGAGGGGGCCGAGCATTATATCATTTTTAGAGGGCCGAGCATTATATCATTTTTGCTAACGAGTTTAATAATTTCAATAATGAATGAGAACGAATGTTAGATTCTATTTATCGCATAACATAACGTCACATTACGTCAGAAAACGTACATTAACGTGACGTCCATTACGTCATTAACGTTATGTTATACCACTAGTGGAATATCGAAAATATTGAATGGTGTTATTACACTCCCACGCCGCATGTTATGTGATAAATGTACGTAATGCATTGGTCAAAACACTTATGCATAAACAAACATACACAAGTAAAACATTAGACCACTCAGTTAACGAGGTGACAATGATACATTTCAGATAAATGACACCGAGATCGCCGGAGTTGTAGTGAAAGTTTACGAACCGGCGTCCACCATTAGATCTGACGATAGGCCCGTCCTGATATTCCTACACGGGGGCGGGTGGAGTCTACTCTCTGTAGGTGAGTTGGGCAACGATACTAAACGTCTCTTGTTAAATAATTCCTAAACGTATCTGAGAATATTTTGAGCATAAGCATATAATTGTCTGATTTTTATTCAGTGAAATGTATATATGAAAACATGAACATAGGACCAAATAAGTCTGTAGCATTAAATTGGTGACTTTAAAAATACGCGCTTGTCAATTATTATCCGCGAGTGTATTTGGAGTTCAGCCCCAAGAAGTGGTTTCTGTTTAGTTTATATTCAATAATGGTAGTTGTGTAATTTACGTCAAAGTAATTACGTTGCGTTTTATAAACTAAACGGCTAATGTCCCTTTAAATATATCTAAATATAACTACGAATCTCACTTTATAATATGGGATTTCATACTGCTAAGTCCGATGCTCTTGTTTGTTAAAAATTAAAAGCCAATGAAACTTTAACTGACGTTTTCGAGAATGAAGCTATGGTGTTCTTTAAAAAGCCAGATATTACTTGGATCCACTAAAAGCAAAATCAGTCATTAGATGGTTCATAAATCGTGAAACTGTCATAATTAATACAGTTTCGATGATGGTTATAAAACATATAACCATCAAAAGAGACGTCATGGGCATATATCATGAAAGGTTTCGAGGTATTAGCCAATATATCTATGCAACATCCGAGGTGGAAATATACTGAAAGGAAATAGAAAGCATAATCAAAAAATGCCTATACTACACTATTATACACACCTAATTCCACGTAACATTCCAGATATATCTCAACGTGTTTTGTACAAAAAGGGGCTACAACTAATTACAGAAAGGACAACTCTGTCATGTAGCAGACCTTTTAATCAAAATATACTTTGTTACACGAAATTCATAAATGTTGAAGTTCCACTTGAAAAAGTCAAACCATTTCAGTATTGTGTTTAATGTTAAGATATTGCAACGTTTAAAGCCTAAGTTTGCTCACCTGCTTGAGCCAAATGCGAAGTCGATAATGCAACTTTAAAGGGGTAACCATTGGTGTGTTCGGTGCTGTTTAAACCTTCTTTCCGAAATGACAGGCCTAATGTCGCCTTGTACCATTCGATTAAACATACAATATATTATAGCGGAAATACTCATTATGCGTTGTTTTTCCTTTCAGTATACTATACAACGTGTTTTGTTGCGTCGGCCTGCCACCCGGGCGCCTTTTTGTACAATCAGATTATTGATATAACGATACAGTTTTGAAAATTATGTACTGTTGTTTCAGAAAACCAACTGTTACTGAAATATAACCTACAGTTCACATCAGACAAATAGTCATACCATAGGAACAATTTACTTATTATCATTATTCGTCTTTTCGCCTTCCAAGTGTCGGCCTAGTGCCACCCAACTGTTGTTTTGACGCCCAGTATTTGTCGCTATTTCGAAGTTTGTCTCGTCTTTTCGTTTAGTCGTCTCTGCTCCGCGCCAGAACTTAAAGACGAGATGAAACAAATCAGCCACCATAACTTATACAAACATTTGTTATTGGAGTTAGCATGTGAAGTATTCTGCAGTCAAAACCTATGCATTATATAGTAAGACCTGTGTTATGTTATTTCAGATAGCTACGACCCGTTAATACGCAAGATAGCACGAGAAAGTGGCGTCGTTATTATATCTGTAAAGTACGTGTTTTATTTACAATGTTTGACTATGTAAGAATGTCAACTTTTGATAATATATGTAAATGAGGCCATTGCTGTAGGGGTGTTATTGCGTAACATAGCTTTGCGATGGTCATTGATCATATTTCTTCTCTTTTATTTGTTTAAGCGTTATACTTGCAACTAGCACTATTACTAAATCTAAACCTATCCCTAACTCTGACACGTGCCATAAGACCTAACTATAATTCGCGCGAAAGAACGTTTTCGGTGCCTCATTGCTCATTACTAATAATACTAATACTATTAATGTCACTATGTTGTTTTAAATGTTATATTTATTTATTTTTCAGTTATCGCCTAAGTCCGCAGCATCCATATCCTATACCGCTGGAAGACTGCATCAACGTTGTTAACTACGTCACGGATAATCCGTCCGAGTTCAGGATCGATCCTTACCGCGTTGCCGTCGGCGGCGATAGCGCCGGCGGTAATATGGCGGCGTCAATATCTCTACAGCTGCGCGATAAGATCGCCATGCAATTTCTCATAGTTCCGGTGCTTCAAGCGTTTAATTTCAAAACTACCTCTTTCATTGAAAATACTTTATACTTCCACGAAAGCATACATAGTCCAAGTTCAGTTGTTTTTATAACGAACTACTTGGGAATATGTCCGTCTCATGTTTTGGACTTTCTGGAAAACAATCACACATCGCGTGCTCTTAAAAGATCTCATTACGCTGGTCTAATTGACCAGCGAACGTGGATGAAGCCAGAGTACGTGAGAGACCAAGGATTGATAAATGATGCGATTATTGATTCGGACGATGATAATGAAGAATTATCAAGAATTGTGGACAAGCTTGTGATCGACCCATTTTTGGCTCCATTAATGGCCAATGATTTAATGCTTCAGAATCTACCGGAAGCTTACGTTGTCACGTGTGGTTATGACTTCATCCGCGACGACGGCGTTATGTATGCAGAACGGTTAAAATCAGCGGGAACAAAAGTCACACACAAACATTACAGTGCTGGTTTCCATCATGCCTGGATGTTCCCACACGGACCGTTGAAACTGGAGGTGGCGGTCGAAATAGTTTCCGATTTAGTGGAAGCTTTGTCAGAGAGGTTGTGATTTATAAGTAGACTAAGGGCCACGTGCATGTGCAGTACATGTATACATGTGACAAATATGATGTTTTGTCTACAATTGATAGGTAATAGAGACACACACATGTCTATACAAATAGCTAACAGAAAACCAGTGTCTTAGCATTTCTGTTTATATGAACCTTTCATTTTTAATGAACTTTCATGACGTTTATGCTTAAGATTTTTATGCGTAACTTACTTGTGCAAAATGTGTTTTAACTGAAAGAAGTTGAGCAAATCTAATGCAACTGTTTTGTTAACCTTTGGGACCAAGAGCCTTGTGTACTAACTTGAAATACAATCTTGATTTGAACAAAAACACAGCGGACTAAAAATATTCGAAAATCAAAAATGTTGCGTTTTTAAATGAACTGAGTATATTTTGTGATTACTGTATATTTCTTTAATACTTTCACGGTTTTCGGATACGTAAATGAGAATGTTTCTTATACATTCAACTCTGTGCGATATATAAAAAACAAAGCAAGAGTGATTAGAGGCGTTAATTTGCTTATCATTTGTACTAAATGTCTGACGGTAATGCAAATAATGCAGGATACAAATATAAGAATGAACTGTTATAATGAACCTCTGACGAGGCCTATTTTTGTTCCATATGTCATATAGCCAAAATATTATTTTCCATATGCCATATGAGTTTTTCAAGTTTTTCAATTTACCTATTTTTTCCATAATTTATAGGCAATTGCTTTTTTTCCATAGGCCATATGAGGCAAATATTTTTTTCCATAATTATACCATATTGGGTCCCGCTAAATGAGCCTCTATAATGTTAACGCACAAGCCCAAACGGCGCCAAGAACATCGATGAGGTTTAAGATATAATATAAAAGATATATACAAAACGTGAGTCGGTCAAAGGTGCTGTACATATAACTATATAATGGATATTATATGTGTTTATGTATACTATTATATATATTTACACATGTACATATATATTTGCAATACGTGCTAACTCAATCTTTATGTTGGGTATGGAGTAGGGCATTGTGTTATTTCTATTTATTTTCTTATATTTTTGTATCTTTCTGCAGTTTTATTTTGTCTATTTGTGACTGCTGATTTGTGTTTGTACTCTAATGATGAATAAGCCGACAACACTAGGAAGATTAGCTGGATATAGGGACTGCTTGGTTGAACATTTTCTCATATTTTATCTTTAAAATTACCCATCATCCAATATAAAAAGATGCATGTCCATTGTTATTTATTTCATGTTATTTATTGTTCATGTTGATTAATCACTTTACCTTATATGTTGCAGTATTCATTCTCTGTGCAATATACAATGCAATTGTAAATAAACGTTATTGTTTTATAAGTGGTTTATTTTCAATTTATATCGATATATAATGTATATGAAGAAGTATTTGTAATGCGAATTGAATTGAACTGAATGTTGTTTAACACATTATTTAGAGCCGCCCCAGAGAGAGGGGAAGGATACATTGGAATCCGGGAACCGTACCCTGATCTTATTATCAAATATATTCCTATGGTTCTTTAAAGTGCTCGAAGGATAGACCGATACACGATTTACGTCCCCATCCGACGGACGAGGCTATAGGAAAGTGTCTTGCCCAAGAACACACCGACGAAACTCAGTGGCACCACGGAGGATTGAACCCGGGGCCCCCGGTTACAAATCCGCCGCGCTACCGACTGCACCACGCCAGCCCTCTTGTAATGCGAAGTTAATTTAAGAAATGAGTAATATTACATTATTTAGGTATGTTTGTATTCAAGCTAGCGAATAATTTGTGATGACGACCATGGGAAGTTCTCCTGAAAGAGTATGATAGTGACCTTTGGACACGGCCGAACACGATAAATACGAAATATTGCAGTCTCTGTTTAATTGAGACTGTTCATGAACGGTAAGTGTAATATGCTTGCTACCGTTCACGCCCCCTATCCCCGGGTTGAGCAGAACTCAATATTCATAAAATCAATAGTACAGAATTGTAACCATCCCGAAGATGGCATGCATATGGCGGTGGACATGCCATATTTACTGACATTATTCCATGACCAGCGGCGTATGGTCCCAGTATCTAATAAAATTCTATGCCCCGAAGAGCGAAATAAACAAAGTGGAATTTAGTTGGGAGCAGCGGTTATGAAGCCTGCGCAAAAATGAATATTATTAACTAAAAGATACATCTCACTATTGATGATATTTCCTTTAAGGTTAGCCTGAATAGAGTATATGTATGTTAAAGAAATATTACGATTGTTTTTTTACTTATAATATGTAATACATACACAAAAAGTTTCTATTTAATCAACATCTCTTTAATGTAATGAGAAAAGATTTTAGCACATAAAATGCATGTCACTGAATTCCATAGACGAGATACAAAGCCGTGTATGTTCGGGTTCAATGGCAAAGTGATAAAGTAATATAGATATGTCCAATAATAATGCTACAAAGTCATTTGTAAACAAAGTCGGTGATAAAAATAAAGAAAATATGTTGGGAACATACCGTTATATGTTATCGAAAATCGTTCTTATTTCAATGAAAAGGGAGGTAATTTTAAAATTACGAAATTTGGAATGGTTTTGTTTGAGAATTCTCTTTTTTTATATCACATTTTAGCGTTTTTTATAAAATGACAGAATGGGCAATTCTTGTCCATGCCAAATAATAAATGTGTTCAAAGCAATACGTTTGTATAAAAAAAAAAATTGTTTTTAATATATGGAAGGTAATTCTGATACTAAGGCTTAGAAAATAATAAAACAAAACAATTTGTGGAAAGTCTCATCCGTACCTAGCATTGCTAATAGCTTCAAACAAATATATAAATGTTCATATGTTTAATCTATGTCCCTAAAAAGTCGTGCTAAACGTTTTTGTTCAGTATACATGTATGTGTCAGATTAGTATCAGATGCTTGAGTTTGGACCTAGGGTCAAGGCTTAAAACATATGGTTAGAGTTAAAATAATCTCATTTAAAAATGGGCCTGTTACTTACTTTAATCAAATTTAAAGAGGAGATAATCAGCGTTAATTATACTCCCTAGTCAGCGGACGATTTCCTCTTTGTATAATTCGAAAGATAACGCATCTTAGCCAGCGGACCATTTCCTCTTGATAATTCGAACATTACATGGTAATGTAAGGTCGATGCAAAGGAGAGTAAGAGTAAACGTCAATAAGATTAAGGTAACTACAATTTGGAAAAGCAGATAAATACTTAAAAGCATATAGTAACTATGTAATATTTATTTTGTAACATACATTTATATAGCGTAATAATAAGATTATCAATATCACTAACCGGGGGAAAGGTATGTAAAAATTGGTCAATGGCTATAGTATCATGCCGTACGCCCCAGATATCTAGAAAGTTCGTATCGTAATGGTGTCACGATAAGTCCAAATTTCGTTAGACGTGCACTTTATAATGGCCACATATGCAATCATGAATCTATATCACACATGACTATGATGCATATGTAGAAGGTGAACGTTCGCAGCTGTTTTACATTATCATTTCACCTGAAATTCGATAAGAGGAGAAAACCTTGACTTGTCCTTGTCTAATTTTGCGTACAGCTTGGCCTTACACGCAATTTTACCCGTGGTGACGGATCCTTCCCAAATACTATCGTGCAACACTTTAAAATGGAACCAGACGTCGCCGATCAGCAGCGCCAAGTCTTTAGCCATCGGCGCGCGCACCCTAAACGTCACGTGTCTGTCAACGGAAATGTCTCCTGTGACTGGTTCCAGAAGCGTTCCATGCAGCCACCTGTGACAAGCCCTCGGTAGAGGTCGCTTATCCTTCCCTGGTTGCCTGCACTCTATTAGATATCTGAACAAACAGTCGTAAGAAATGGTACCATCCTCAGCACATGGGCCGTTTTCGCCGAGAATCGACAATACGTATTTGCCTTGAAGCGGGCAGCGGATTTGATATGTTATACAGTTTTCATCTCTATATTTTACAAATACGTATCTTTGAAAGTCAGGAATTTCGTTATCCCATGGCCCATAGTACTTGAATGTATAGCTTAATTTGACGTCTGCATTTTGTAATTTAAAGCTACATTGTACGTCATCATGACTGTACTGTATTAAAGGGTCGATGTGTGTTTCTGGTTGGATTCCGCAGCGCGTCATAGACGGTGTCGGCCCAAAGAATGGCACTTTAGGATAAGGACTTTTGATTGCGTCACGCTTTTCAACACACTTGATTCTGAACGCGCATGCGCTCTGTAAAGAATCTGAGTTCCAGTCATCCTTCGCATAAACTGAGAAAAAGTATCTCCCAGATTTAGGGGGCGCCACGGTAAATATTGCATTGTGTCCCACAATCCTCAGCATGACACGTCCTTCCAGTCGGGAAGAGCTAAGTGATTTATCTTTCGCCTCAAAGGTGTACCCAAACCCTAGCAAGTTAGGTATTTTCAGCTGAAGCACCACAATGCCGTTCTGTGTATACTGAATACAATCGTAGTGAACGGCAAACCGAAGCCCATAATTAAAGAAAGGCGACTTCACAATCGGAAGAGTAATGAACTCGGTAAGAGTTATCGGACATTCTAACAGTTGCCATTTTGGATCCTCTGGATAATGTTGATAAATGTGGTCCTCAGGATCGGTTACGAAGTAAAACTCGTCACATTTGTAATAAAACTTCTGCATGTCGTCTTTATCCGTCTTGGCCTGGTGCCCTTTGACATGCCTGGCTCCCCAATTACAGTTTATAAAATACCAGGAACCAGTAATAAACACCGCCGTCCAAGAGTTACGGAACTTGTTTCCTTCGATGCGCATGCCTGGTCTGTATCCGGCTCCCTTCGAAAATCCCTGGATCACGTCGCAGTAAAGACCAGCGTAGCTAAAAGTGAAAAATACTTTAGTATTAGTTTAAATATATATATTACTTTTTACCAATAACTGCAGTTTTTAATTGAAACATATGCTTTCACAATTGATTATACTTGGAAGAGTCAACTTTTCTATCATGTAAGTATTCCATCCTTAGATAAAGCCTGTAGCACTAATCAATAATTTAACGTTTATATAATTAACAATACTTTGCCGACGTCGGGAAATATTTCTGGCCAAATGTTACTAGAACAAATGACAATTAAGGTGTTATTATTTTGGTTATATTCGAAGAAACTTTGAGGGAGACTTAGGGATAATTTGAAACAAAGTTACACACCTGCACAATCGTTTAAAGAGATCGTGGTAGCTTTCTGTGCCGTATTTTATACCCCTCAGGAGCCCCATGGGTGATTCCGGGTTCACCGTATTGTCAACCTCCAGGAGGTTGAGATCCTTCCATGCGATCCAACGAAATATGGCCCTATAAACGAAATTTGGTGTTAGACGTAATGTGATTGTGAGGTAGACAGGTGTTACGTGTAATATACACGATGACTGCACCATTACGTGGTCCCACCTTAATTTCATTAAGTGATGGGAAAGCTTATATTAGCATGAATTTATAACGGGTATTTCGACAATAAAACATGTTTAAAAATATATTTTACTGAAAAAATGAGATAACGTGTTTAAAATTAGCTATACAATGTTTTAATTGTAAAATATGCAAACCTTTTAAGCTGAAAATAAGGTTTTATTTCATACCCCAGCCAACCCCGTTTTCGCTTCTTTGAGAAGGGGTAGAATGAGGTATGGAAGTTAATACTCGGACCACGTAATGTGAAATAGATGTATGTACACGGCAATCCCGATATAGTACAAATTCGCGCCGTCAGACTCTTTTTCTAAACAGTTTACAGACACTAAACCGTCAGATAACGGCAAAACTACACTACAAAGCCCTTTATCGAAATTCTATACAAGTGTTCAGGTCATATTTTAATGTATATGTACCGATTAAAAGTATAATTTATTCACGGATTCTTAAAATACCCGTGACTTTGAATACGGGTAAAATGAATTGTGATTTGGTTACTCTGACACTCCAGTTGTGTTTCTATAGAGTTTGGATTTTCTCAAAATATGTAAGTTATATATATACATCGACGTCAGTAAGTTTAGAAACGGTGTACATCTATTGTAAAATGTGCCTGTTGATGGCGGGATATTCGTAAACCACTGTTGATAATTTCTTAACTTTTTCAAAACAGCCGTTGTGAAGACGACGACGACGACGACGACGAAGACGAAGACGAAGACGAAGTCGAAGTCGAAGTCGAAGACGAAGACGAAGACGAAGAAGAAGAAGAAGAAGAAGAAGAAGAAGAAGAAGAAGAAGAAGAAGAAGAAGAAGAAGAAGAAGAAGAAGAAGAAGAAGAAGAAGAAGAAGAAGAAGGAGGAGGAGGAGGAGGAGGAGGAGAAAGAAGAAGAAGAAGAAGAAGAAGAAGAAGAAGAAAAGAAGAAGAAGAAGAAGAAAGCTTCTAAATATACTCTACCTGGCCTTTTCCAGGTCATTCTGACAGGGTACGATGAGGTCCCGCACTAGCTGCGTGAATGAGTCGTATTCCGATTTAGCTATCTGAAAAACACATTTCGTAAGTATTTTCTTATTGTACAGAAAATAAGAAATGTGACGACTGATTGTCACTGTGATGAGATTCTATGTTACAAACAGTACATTGTTGCAAAGTTGACAAGGCCTCTATATTTTCAGCTAAACTTTATATTTGCATTTACTTTATTTACACGCCCGTTGACGGGCATTTGTTGATCTACATATACATAGTTACTACTTTTAATAACGTATAATCCCTTATTTGTAAATGGTTTTAACAATATATTTTTACATTAATTTTTAATAACTTGCTATTTCATTTCTTTCATTCTTCATCAGTTTTGTGCGCACACTATGACCGATATATGTGTCGACGTGCCGTAAAGCACCATGCATTCATTTATTTGTTACAGGTTTACCACCACTAATTACATGTAAGCCTCCGAGGTGTAAGCCTCCGAGGTGTAGTCGAATGTAGTTCCTATAATAAAAAGTAATCCCTCCTTTTTGGATGAAAACTGGCATTATAAGTAGGGGAAAACTCCCATTTCTATTCGATTTTGTGGTTGTATGTATAAGAAGCGTATTAATAAGTTTTACTGGATCACTGATGAACATTTTCGAAATTTCGACTCTATGCTTACACTTGTGAGCAATGAAAACAGTCAATCAATGAAAAAAGCTGTACCCTTGACCTGTTTAGTAAACAAACAAGAACTTTCTTACATGTCTTGTGACCCCACCTTTTCTGGTGATTTTTCAAGTGGAAAATTAGTTTTCTATATGAACATTACACTGCTGCATTATCCATACTTGAGTTGAATTTGCAGCAAATCATTCATATGTGACACTTTAACATTGGTGTCTATGGGGAAAATAATTAGTGGTATAATACCTACAAGGTTGAGTTTATGATATTGACAGGGGAGATAATAATTCAAAGCTGACTTTATTAACCGTTACATGAAACAGACAGTTGAATTGAATTGACTTGGATTTTATAGTCGCACCAACAGCTAAGGTCATATGGCGACTTTCCAGCTTCCACTGGTGGAGGAAGACCCCAGGTGCCCCTAGGGGCAATTTTCGTGCACGGGCGGTCACCTGGGTAGAACCACCGAGCCAGCTGGATAGCTTCCTCAGATAAAAATGCCTAAGCCCCTGAGGGATCGAACCTACAGCGGTGAGGGTCAAGTGATTTCAAGTCAGAGACGTTAACCACTCGGCCACGGACGCCCCAAGAGACAGTCAAGGGAGACAGGAAAACAGATACCGAACATTAATACTCCGGGGTTAACAGGTTACAATTTCTCTTGTTTTAAGGTACATGGCTCGTTTTCAAATCTCTTAAAAACCAATTTATAGAGCACAAGACATATATGCTGTAATCAAAATATAAACAGGAGTGAACTACGTCTGTGGAAAACATTAAACAGTGCAAGAGCTGTTTTAAACTAGACGGTGGCAGAGTTTTTAGACTTTAAATCATTCCCCACCATGGAAATTCACTTATAAACGTTTGATAACATCCAGGCGTGAAATACAATACATATATATATATATTTGTATGAAATTTAATTAGATTACCAGATGTGAGATTCGAGAAGGAAAAAAACATGTTATTGTATGTGAAGCGTTTAAAACCATCTTGCATTAAAGGGATACACAGATATGTTTAAAATTCGTGACGTCCCGTTAGTTTTTCTACATAACTTAAGGGGCACTATTTTCAAACACTGTTTATTTAAAAGGGCTCTATACTACTTGAAAAAATCTGAAAGATTTATCAAAATGCCATGAAAAATAAAGGAGATATGACCTATTGAAAATGTGCAAAGAAACATAAATGGAGGCGGCCATTTTGGAAAGATGACGTCATCGCACCTTTTTACCATATATGGCATATTGACAAAATGTATTTTAAAGCAAAGAAAATCACGCAAATGAAAAAATAAGCATACAATGTATACATTTAACATTTGTATATTTATTTTTAATGTTTTATGTTCATTTTTAATCAATTTGCAGCGATTTTCTTCGCTTTAATTGCATATTTTAAAATCATTATTAATGCTTATTTATATTTATATATGTTGATTCTGTTTACTAGAAATATATTTAAACCTATGTTGAAATGACTTGAGAACTCCTAAATTTTATTTAATTATAATCAAACAGTTTCAAAGTTAAAATGATAATGGATTAATAATCTAGTTGTGATTTCAATGCTTGATAAATACTTTTTATATTGCCTAGTGTCCGTTAACATTTTCAGCGTTCTACTAATGTATGTAAAGCTCCGAGTTTGAGTTTTTAAAGGAACCCACGGCAATCTTGAAGTATTTGTCAAGCAATAAACTTAGCATAATTAATTTATTAATCCAGTATCATTTTGACTTCAATATTATTTTTTTTCGTTATTCTACTTTAGCTTTCAATTATTTTGTTTTTGCAAAATCATCAACAATTAGTAAAGTACAAACACAATTTGCTTTCAATTTATCAGATAATTAATATCGGTGTGTAAATATTGCATATATGCAAACCGATACTAATCAGCTGATATACTATACATGTATATATATTATGCAAATTGTGTTAAAAAAATAATAATAATAAAAAAAAAAACGAGATTTTTTAAACATCAAGATAACTCGCTGCCCCTTTAAGTCAAATCACAAGAAAGGTATACATGCATTTACTATACACAAACGTAATAAATCATAAAACATGAAACAGCTTTACCATTTAGTTTTGAGATACATAGGAACTTAAACGCCCTTAAAATTCACTTGTAAAACGTCGACATATTGACAGGTACCACATATTCATTAAACTATTACTATCGAAGAGTATTATGGATGGACGGACGGACGGACAAACAAACAAACGCACGCACGCACGCACGCACACAGGCTAACAAACAAACAAACTATCGAAGATTTTCAATCAAATGACCAAATAAGACGTCTCGTACCTCAAACACATACTGGTCAATCCGTTCAAATTCTGTCGGACTCTTGAACAACTGCGTTCTCTTGAACTCCGGCGGCGAAATCGCCGGCGACTGGGCCAACTCCATCGTCTTTCTGTCGCCACAAGTCTTCGCCGTATCCTCATGTTTGGCCATTACGACTTCACTCTATGAAAAGAATACATCCTGATTAAAACGAAATCACAAATGGGCGCAAAAAAGTTCAATGTGTTCTGCAAAGGTAGACATTAGAAGCACAATAGCACGGGAGTATATGGCACGCAGGCGTGTTATCGGAGACCTAAACATACAATTAAGTGAGCGCAGATTTTTTTATTGAGGTTCAATTCTATAATTTTGCTGTAATGTAAGCAACAGCAGTAATAACAACAGCTGCGTTCAGGTCTGGTGTATTACAAAAAGTGTTTAAAATGAAACATACGTTTGATGTCTCAAAGACGTGTTATATTTACCATACAATGTTGGGGCGCCCGTTGTATGTCGTCCAAAGGCGCTTAGTTTATAGTAACCAAACAGTTGCGTGTGTTCGATGGGTGTCCGGACCACAGCGCTTTGTATAAAAAAAAAAAGAATGCTCCGTCCGTCGGAAGGGAAGTATAACCAGGCGGCCATTTGCAACGATCAATCAAAACTAATATCAAAAGGAATCTACTTCATACTAAGGGTATGATAATCTCGAATTGCTCTCTAGTCCGTTCATATTCTCTTCTTACCCTTGCTTTTATTGTATGGATCGAACATGAAACCACAATTCGATTTACCATATATAGTAATACAGCAATAGCGTGGCTTTACCGCGCGGTAGCTCACATCCTGTACTCTAGATATTGTAACACAAAAGTTCAATTATCGAAATAACAGCACTAACTGTCAAGCATGTGATGATTTCACAGCAGGCTTGAGGGGATTACAGGGTGTTTATTAGATCATGTGATTGCCTGTGACCTGATATTAAATTTAGCCTTTATTGCATTTATTGTATTGTGCTAGACCTGATATAAAACAAGAAAATGTACTTAATGTGTGTGTGTGTGCTCTCTTAAATTGTCATGTACTAGTATTCCTATTATCATCCGTTCTAATGACCATCTACCATTGTGCGGTTCCGTGGCCGGGATGGTAAAGACATTGCGTTTGAAACCTCGCCTCTCACTGCTGCGGGTTCGAATCCCACTGGGAGCTTGACTTGTGAGAAAGTGTCGGTTTTAATTATTTAACTCTGAACTATTTTTCGCCGACGCTAATTATTTGTCAACATTGTGTGATGTCTTTCTTAGCATGCAATCGATGAAATGTGACAAGTAGTGACGACCTATTTTACAAACCCCGCCTACCGATAAGCGTTCTGTGATCAAGATCAACATTTCCTGACTGTGTTTCTCTATAAGACGTGAGACGCTTTCCTTGGCGTCGGTGCTCAGTCTTTCCATTAGTTTTCTCATCCGTTCTTCTTTCTTTCTCCTGTAAATGCATTAGTTTAAACTATATGTATTTAGTCTTCCGCTTCTTCTAAGTGCATTGATGTTATAACCAATCGGTACAGTTATTGAAAGATGTTTTCTTTTTTCTTATCAATAAAATTACTAATAATAACATTTAACCACTTAGTAATCTGAGAGTTATTTGGCACGGTCGTTCATACGGAGTTCATAGATCATATATCGTAGTGCATTATGGTTTTAATGGATAGGGTTTCCTGTCGTAATAATCAGGATATATGTTTTTATTTCATACTGTGAATTGGAAAGATGTAAAGGGTCATATTGCTGACGATTTAACAGAAGATATTGCCGACGACGTAAAGTAGTACAGCCAAATCACAAACAATTAGTGCCTACGTTTATCAACTTTTGTTAAATCAGTATCAAGTAGTAATAATAATAATAATAATAATAATAATAATAATAATAAAATATTAAATAATAATAATAATACTTTATTTAATGATAGAACTCTTTTGAAACTACTCAATCTTCCATGAGGCCCACAGTTCTTGGACAATCAAGACTAGGTATTTATTGGTCCATTGCACAATTATACCTGTAATGCCCTTCAAGTTTCCGTTTTTCCTGTTCTAGAGTTTCTCTGTCCTTATACTTCTTCAAATTCTCGAACCCCTCGGCCATGTCTTTCACCGAACGTTCCTTCTCTACTTCTAGATCTTTCTCCAGGCGTTCAATCTTCTTTTCTTTCTCTCTCTTAAATGTGGCATACAGTTCGTCTTCCTCTTTCTTTTGATCTTTTTCCAGTTCCGACTGGGCGTCAAAAACACCAGACTCCTCAAAATCCTGCACAGAAATAAATCAATATGAGTAACTGTCAAATATTTAATTTTCATCGACATTAATTTTCATCGACATTAAATTGTTTGGTTTCTCACTAATCATTAAAATATAATAATTAAATAATGATTTTGCAATATTTAATTACACTCTTCCATGTTTCTAATTTAATGCAGACGATAATGTCTTGAATAAACGCCACACGCGCAATGATGAAAGATGTATAATCAATGGTAAGTTCGATTTTCACAAACGGATAATAAACTTCAGTCATTTATTACAGTATTATATTTATGAATCTAAATGAACGTTTCCGTCAATGTCTATGAGTCATAGTATAAAGCATTCTACAGAACAGTCCGTGATTTGTTTTAAATTTACTAGCTAGCGAAATTCCCAATTAATATTATATACCCGGTATGTTCCGAGAGATGTGCGTGTCGCCCTGTCATGAATTTCACGGTGGTGCGAAAATTCCAGAGCACCGGCGTCATACTGCCACCCAGGATTGTAGACGCTGCCCCGAATCTAAGAAAAAAGACGTTTGTTATTTAACAAACAGTTACGACATTTTGGCTCTGAGTTAGGAAGATAATAAAGAATTAATTTTGGGTATACGGTTTACAGAGAGGAAATTCTGACTCAAGGATTAACAGTGTTGACCGGAAGTTAGGCTCTGCCGAGGTTCCGATTAAAACGGTTATGCCGATGAGTGGCCTTTCCTATTTGAACCGGATATCCACCCATGAGCTTTTTCTTGCGTTTTCTAAATACAACAACCTTTGAAACATTGTTCCCGTTATAATTTCACAAAATTCTAACAACAGCAATCAATATCATCGAGTTTTTATCCAGACTTTATCTTCTCCCGTGGGTAATATAAAAAGTGTCTAGCACATGTGCCCTTATCTGATATTGACAGCTTTTGTGGACAAAAATAGAGCTTTTTTTTTTTCTTAAAGTAAAATGTATTGTCGACGATTTCAGGAAGTTCATTTAGGCCTTATATATAACCTCTAACATCAACGTATTAATATGCAGCTGGATGCATTTTAATATTTTTCATAAATTCATGCAGATTCTGGCGAACTATAGTTGATAAGATGCATTCCCTATGAGTCAAGCTGAGCAACAATGACAAGCAACTATGTTTTTAATACCATTTGATTTTCTGTCAACTTGTTGATCAAGTGAAAAACGACCGAAATCTGCAGGAACTGTCATTTGACTCGGGGTTCATTAGTTCTCCGGCAAATAATTGTTTGGTCGCATGTCACGAGCGCGAGATAAAATTGAGGTTCTTGTTAAACAACGCCCGCATTGGTATATCAGACAGTGTCATGTGGGCGATTAATGGACCTAAAATCGATCACGGTGAGAAATGTGATATCTCGGACAACAAACGAGTTGCTTAGCCTTTGAACTTGTAAAATGTACCGAGGAGATAAATGTCGTATACCGAAGGCAGCAGAAAGCCTGGAAGAACACTGCTATTTATGATATCTCGGACAACAAATAAGATGTAAGGTTCAAACTTGTAAAATGTACTAAGGATATCATATAACAGAATGGAGGAGCAAGTTTAGTAGAAAACTATTTAAGAAGTAAATGCAATCTCATTAAAATCATATCCTAATTACGCTTTTTGATACTCTCCGCTATAGGATCTGACAACACTGCACTGGAGGTCACGTCAGAATGACCTTTCATCTAATCAATATTCATGAGAAGATCAACTAAATTCAACCAAAGAAATCGCGCGTTTTATATGCACTTCAGATGATGTTCGAGTGCACTGAACAAACGAAAATCCACATAAAACACATAGATCTATATCCAAAGAAATATAAAGTCTTCGTGTGTTATTGTTGTGGATTTCACGATAAATTCATTCATAGAAATACACTTAATGGCATGTTTTAAAAACATTCGGAACAGTAACTGAAAAATATATATTCTACCGAGATTATTACGACATTAGTTTTCTAAATAGTATGTCTTAGTACGTCTGGCCCGCTTAGCTCAGTTGATAGCGAAGTCGACTATTGCGACGTGCTATTATTACCCGCGAATGCAATTTTAGTGTGAGTTCAACCCCTCAAAGCGATACATATGTTTGTACCGCTATTGAATTCCGTCAATCTTTTTTTTTTCAGTAAATATTCAATAATGGTTGGTGTGTTATGTTTGTCAACGCAATTATTGTGTGCTTTATAAGATAAAAGTTACGGACATTGTCTCTTTCCATACCGAGCGTAGACTGCTCCGCAGCGTTTGACTGAAACACGACTTGCGCAGTGAAGCCGTCTATACCGAGCAATTGTATAGGCTGAAATCTGATTGGCTAATCGTAAGGTCAATCTGACGTGACCTCCAATGAAGTGTTGTCAGATCCTTAGTAGTGTAGAGTATCGTAGCGTGATAAAGGGTCTGATTTTAATGAGATTGGAAGTAATTACTGATTGAATCCAGGTCGCCGGCGGGGTTCGGGTGGGTTTTGGTGAATGATGGGGAGGAATTGTTACATCAGTGTGTTATTTTAATTGTCCTTCGCGCGGGGATTATATAACTTTCATTTGTTTCCTGTTCGAGTACCACTCGCGAGGGGATTTTAACTTCAACTTGTTAAATGTTTGAGTGCCGCTCGCGAGGGTATTGTATCTTCGATTTGTTTCCTGATTGAGTGCCCCTCGCGCGAGGATTATAACTTATAATTGTTTCCTGTTCGAGTACCCATCGCGAGGGGATTGTAACTTCAATATGTATCCGTTTGAGTGCCTCTCGCCAGGGGATTGCAACTTCAGTATTTTACTAGTTTGAGTGCCCCTCGCGAGGATTGCAACTTCAATATGTTTCCAGACTGAGGGAACCTCGCGATTCGATTTGTTTATTGTTTAAGTGACCTCGCGAGTGATGTAACTTCAATTTGCTACCTGATTGAGTGCCTCTACTGAGGGGATTGTAAGTTCAGTATGTTTTCTGTTTGAGTGCAACTCGCGAGGGGACTGTTACTTCGATGTCGATGTGCAGCTGGAACATTATTTTTTTAATCAAGCAGAAAACAATGAAAGAATATGTTTCTGCAAGATAGCTATCTGTTTGATCCTGCGCCAGAAGTCATATACTTGTCTCAATGAACTGCTGTTTAACAGCGCGTCATTATATTTTGTAATTTCGAGTCGTCCCGGAGAGAGCGGAGCGTTACGGAACGTCACATAGGATTCCGTGAACCATGCGTTACTTTCGAATCGATTACTAGAGTTCTTTAACTTGCTCTTAGTATAATAATAATAAAGACTTTATTTAACGAGAGAACTCATTTGAAACTAGTCAATCTTCCATGAGGCCCTCAACAATATATATTATACAATATTTACAAAGATATGTGATATAAATTTATAATGAATTGTAGTATATTAATACATACAGTAACGGAAATATGTCCAAACAGAGTTGCAAGACTTAAGTCATTATTATATGGTTTGGTTAATCCACTGTAAATACAATGTTTTGAAATGATTAACAGATTGGGCATTTTTTATATGGTGAGGAGTTCCACACTTTAGAGCCTGGAGAGGCAAACGAGTTCCTGAAAAACTCACTATTCTGTCTGGGGGAATATAGTTGTAGATTTGAGGATGATCTTAAATTTCGCAAATGTACATTTGAAGTAAGAATAAACATATTTTTAAGATAAGCAGGAGCCTGATCATTAAATGTTTTAAACATAAGAATTGCTTTTTAGTATAGACTCCGATACTCGGGATAGCCCATTTTACGTCACTATCCAACGGCTGAAACTAAGAAAAGTGCCTTGCATTATTGGACATAACGAAGGATCTCAGTAGCGGCAATGAGGCTCCATTACGTGGTCCCGTCTTAATTCCAGTAAGTGATGGGATAGTTTATACTAGAAGGATTTTATAACGGACATTTCGTCAATAAAACACGTTTAAAATCATTGTTTACTGAAAGAATGCGATAACCTGTTTAAAAGTATCTATTAAATGTTTTAATTTTACAATATGCAAACTTTTTAAGCCGAAATTAAGGTTTTATTTCATACCCAAGGGGTATGAAAGTTAATACTCGGACCACGTAATACGAAACCGATTCGTGAATGAGCGCGTAAACGGTTTAACATGACACAGTATAGGAGTGTATAAGAGCCATTTGTAGTTTCAATATACGAAGGTCTGTACTTAAACATTCATGTACTTAACATTCATGTACTTAACATTCATGTACTTAACCATAATTAGTGATTTCCATGTATAATACATGCCTGAACAAATATTTTTTAGAAAATGCTGGTGAGCTTTTATTTATATCATTCCCTTTAGTTTTGTTAGTGTAGGATTAGAGTGCAAGATGCTTCAATGCAGATGCCATCTGGTTATACTACAGAGCGGTTCTAGACGTGTTGTTGTATAAATCCTGGTTACTCACATTCGATGTAACTCATCATACACGGTTTTTGTGTTAAACAGTTGCGGCATTCATCTCATTTTAAGTGTTAGATGTTATCATTTCAAGCGCACCGAATAGACAAACATGTAATTAAATAACGGAGCAGAAAATGACAATACCCAAGTGGCTTACTCAGCGGTACGGTGTAGAGAACAAACGTTTCTTTAAGTGTGTTAAGCATATTGGCTTGCCGTTGTAAAACGGAAAAGTGCCGAGATCATAAAACCTACATGTATGCTTTATAATATGAATTATACTGAAATAGTCTCAAGTTATGGAAAACAACAAATTGATTACCTTTTGTCTCTTATCCACATTTTTTCTTTTCTTTTCAGACGTTGTATGTTCTCTTGACCGATTATGCTTTTGTTAATAAAAATACTAGTTCATAAAACGAGTATGTTTCCCTTAATGTTATTTTAACTAACTTGAACTAAGGAAGTTCTGTGGTGACGGTTATATCTGTGTATAGGGTCGTGGATGTGACGTTGGTTCACCAAAGTGCCTACTTGGGTTCGATTTTCAGCTGTTTGGATTAGGCCTAATACGGTTGTCATAAGTTCATGATTATGACAATTGGCTTACATTAGGAAGTCACATCTTTATATTTTAATTTTATAACTAAGCCAATGATTAGTTAACCATGTGTATGAGTTACCGATGTCGAACAATGTAGGTTGCGGTATGAGTTACCGATGTCGAACAATGTAGGCTGCGGTATGAGTTACCGATGTCGAACAATGTAGGTTGCGGTATGAGTTACCGATGTCGAACAATGTAGGTTGCGGTATGAGTTACCGATGTCGAACAATGTAGGCTGCGGTATGAGTTACCGATGTCGAACAATGTAGGTTGCGGTATGAGTTACCGATGTCGAACAATGTAGGTTGCGGTATGCGTTACTAATGTCAAACATGGAATATTTAGGTTTTGAATTGATGATGTCAAGCATGGTATGTTTCAGTATGAATTGCTTATGGCGAACATGAGACTGTTTCAGTAGGAGTTGCGTATAGCGATTATGATATGTTTCAATATAAGCTGCTTACGGCGAACATGGTATGTTTCAGTAGTCATTGCTTATGGCGAACATGGTATGTTTCAGTAGTCATTGCTTATGGCGAACATGGTATGTTTCAGTAGGAATTGCTTATGGCAAACATGATCTGTTTCAGTAGGCATTGCTTATGGCAAACATGATATGTTTCAGTAGGAATTGCTTATGACAAACATGATCTGTTTCAATAGGCATTGCTTATGGCAAACATGGTATGTTTCAGTAGGAATTGCTTATGGCAGACTTGATCCGTTTCAGTATGCATTGCTTATGGCGAAATAATATGTTTCAGTAGGAGTTGTTTACGTAGAACACAGTAACACAGTGTGTTTCAGTAGGAGTTGCTTATGGCGAACATGATATGGTTCAATAGGAGCTGCTTATGGCTAAATGGTATTTTTCAGTAGGAGTTGCTTATGGCGAACATGATATGTTTCCGTAGGAGTTGCTTATGGCGAACATGATCTGATTCAGTAGACATTGCTTATGGCGAACATGATATGTTTCCGTAGGAGTTGCTTATGGCGAACATGATCTGATTCAGTAGACATTGCTTATGGCGAACATGATATGTTTCAGTATGAGTTTCTTATGGAGAAAACAGTTTTTTTTAGTATGAGTCGCTTATGGCGAATATGATATTTTTCAGTAGGAGTTGCTTATGGCGAATATGATATTTTTCAGAATTAGTTGCTTATGGCGAACATGATATGTTTCAGAATGAGTTGCTTATGGCAAACATGATATGTGTCAGAATGAGTTGCTTATGGCGACCATGATATGATTCAGTAGGAGTTGCGAACATGATATGTTTTGGTATGAGTTCTTATGGCGAACATGATATGTTTCAGTAGGAGTTCGTTCACGATGTTTCAGCATGAATTGCTTATGGAAAACATGATTTGTTTCAGTAGCAGTTGCTTATGGCGAACATGGTATGTTTCAGGAGGAGCTGCTTATGGCGAAAACGATAAATTTCAGTATAAGTTGCTTATGGCGGACATAGTATGTTTCAGTAGGAATTACTTATTGCAAACATGGTATGTTTCAGTAGGACTTGCTTATGTCGAACATGGTATGTTTTAGTATGAGTTGCTTATGATTGACATTGTATGTTTCAGTAGGAATTGCTTATTGCAAACATGATATGTTTCAGTAGGAATTGCTTATGTCGAACATGATAATGTTACAGTAGGAGTTGCTTATGGCAAACATGGTATGTTTCAGTAGGAATTGCTTATGTCGAACATGATAATGTTACAGTAGGAATTGCTTATTGCAAACATGATATGTTTCAGTAGGAATTGCTTATGTCGAACATGATAATGTTACAGTAGGAGTTGCTTATGGCAAACATGGTATGTATCAGTATGAATTTATTATGGCGAACATGATAATGTTTCAATATGCGTTGCTTATGGCGAACATAATATGTTTCAGTAGGAGTTGCTTATGGCGAACATAATATGTTTCAATATGCGTTGCTTATGGCGAACATAATATGTTTCAGTAGGAGTTGCTTATGGCGAACATAATGTTTCAGTAGGAGTTGCTTATGGCGAACATAATATGTTTCAGTAGGAGTTGCTTATGGCGAACATAATATGTTTCAGTAGGAGTTGCTTATGGCGAACATAATGTTTCAGTAGGAGTTGCTTATGGCGAACATGATATGTTTCAATATGCGTTGCTTATGGCGAACATAATATGTTTCAGTAGGAGTTGCTTATGGCGAACATAATGTTTCAGTAGGAGTTTCTTATGGCGAACATAATATGTTTCAGTAGGAGTTGCTTATGGCGAACATAATATGTTTCAGTAGGAGTTGCTTATGGCGAACATAATATGTTTCAGTAGGAGTTGCTTATGGCAAATATGGTAATGTTTCAGTAGGAGTTGCTTATGGCGAACATGATAATGTTTCAATAGGCATTGCTTATAGCGAACATGATAATATTACAGTAGGCATTGCTTATGGCGAGCACGGTATGTTTCAGTAGGAGTTGCTTATGGCGAACATGGTATGTTTCAGTAGGCACTGCTTATGGCGAACATGATAATGTTTCAATAGGCATTGCTTATGGCGAACATGATAATGTTTCAGTAGGCATTGCTTATGGCGAGTATGTTATGTTTCAGTAGGCATAGCTTATGGCGAACATGGTATGTTTCAGTATGAGTTGCGTGAATATAGGTACATCACTTTCTTGTGATTTCTAAATCAACTCGTCATTTACCTGTTCATTTTTTCCTCCGCCTAATTTCTGCGCGTTTAGCGCGGCCTTCACCCCTAGCGACTCGCTGTCTATCGTGCCTATAAGCTTCGGCACGTGATTCTTGCAGTACACATCCGGGTCATTTTCCTGGTCAAAATGGAAAGTCCTCAATGTCAGCTGCAGACCGCAGATACGACACCGAAAACATCGTCTGCAACAATTTCCAATAGTAAGTTAGCAGACAAAAATTACAGAATTTTACAAGAATAAGCCACGCTTCTATTTCTTTGAAAACCGTCTACTGAACTATTGATATTCGTGGGTCGATATACCTATATGTTGTATAGTAGTAATATAACGCGAGATGAAATAAAAGGAATATGGAGAAAGTGAGGATGAAATTTAAAACAGATATACCAGTATACGATAGTGAAGTAACGTTAGGCGAATATAGAAAAAATACATGTAATGAATACGCGGCTTAGACAGGGGAGCGAGATAAAAGAAAGTTATGATCGGATGATTTATTTTTATTTTGCATGGCATTAAAATCAATGTCGAAGGATTTAACTATACTCAACAAAAATAGAAACGTCCCTCTGTGATTTGCATAGGGTTGACTTTGTTACACTTTGTACACCAATCTAGATAAAATTTCATCATTTTATACTTATCATTCAATCATTTTGATCAATATTAATAATCATCAAAAACCAAAGTTTGTCTGTTCTGCTAAAACATGTTTTATTCAAATTGCGAAATCACTATATTTTTTTATTATAAAGGGAGGTAATCTAAAAATATTCGTTCTTGAAAGCTGTATGGCGCAAAAATTAGAGAAAATATCAGCGTCTTTTCTCTTTTTTTGTGGTGATGAGGTCATTCTTTGTTTATTTCAATATAACAAAACTGTGTTAACTCAAAGTTTAAACCACAAGACCCGAAAATGCTGTTTAAACCAAATCAAGGGGAATAAGTTTGCCCACAAGTTTGATTCAAAGAAAATTGTTTTCATGACAGTGCTGGCCTTTAACAAAGGTATTGGCATATAAGATTAAATAAAATATAATTTCATTGTGTCTAAATCTATGGGTAATGTTGGGGACGTTTCTATTTTTGCTCAGTATATTACCATTTCCCCTCTCATTAGAAGAAAAAGCTGTAATGTCATAAATATCATGCATTTATCAGTATAAGAATTGCTAGATAAAGACGAACCTATGAAACAGGACACCGACGTCGATACGTTCAACCGGGTATACTCTTTTCTTACATCTGTAGCAGGGGTCCATTGATGGGGGTCGCCGGTCAAGGTCATCGCAGATGTCGGAGTCGCCATCACTGGACAGCTGCTCTTCTAGGTCGTCCTTAAACATAGTCCTGAAATGAAACAATAACACTAACATTATCAAAATATGACAACGTTGGACCAACTTCCATTCGAGTCAACTTGTCCAACATTCTATGGAGCCAAATTTGGGTAAAATATCGGTGGAATAATATATTTCACTTAGACGAAAGTGTCAATATTTACTTAGGCCAAAAAAAAATAGGTGTGTTTCCTATTGCATGCTCTAACAAAATAGGGTAGGTCGGTAGGCATATATATATTATTTTTTTTGGAGCAAGATATTGTGAGATTCTACATATATTTATCCCATAAATCCCATACAAGTTGATGATAGAAAGTTTCTCTGTAATGTCAGTTTACCTTGATATATTGCGATAAACCATTGTTCAGAACAAATTTATTTATTTATTTTATTTTTTATTTATTTTTTCATAAAAAGTTTTAGGGTCGGCCCCTTAAAAATAGGGCCGGTCGAGCCACCGGATACACAGGTGTTTTTTTTTTGGCCTTAAGCAAATACTGTTAACATGTTCTTGGATGAATGGACCAACTCTAACTTGAGTCAATAGCAACAGCTTTTACTTGAGACCAACTCTTATTTAAACCAAAGGTACAATATTATTTTCACTTGAACCAATTGGACCGACTTTTACCGGAGTCAGCAGGACCAATTTGTACTTCTTTTGGACCCCTTTTGTTTGGGCCAGTATGAAGATCTTTTACTTTTAAAGGCAAATATGACCAGCTTTTACTCGGACCAAATATACCAACTTTTATTTGGGCCATTATGACCATCTGTAACTTGTGCCAATAGGTTAAAATTTACTTGGACTTATATCATGTATATGACCAACTTTTACTTGGACCAATAGGACCAAGCTTTATTTGGGCCAATAGGACCATCTTTACTTGTATAAATAGGACAAACTGTTATTTGAGTCTATAGGACCAATATTTACTCGGGCCAATATTACCAACTTTTACGCTAGCCAATAGGACTAACTTTCAATTGGGCTTATATTACAATATTTTACTTGAGCCAATATGACCAACTTTTTACTTTGGCCAATAGGACCAACGTTTACTTGAGCCAATAGGACCAACGTTTACATGACCCAATATTACCAACTTTTACTCTGGCCAATATTGCCAACTTTTACTCTGGCCAATAATACCAACTTTTACTCTGGCCAATTTTACCAACTTTTACTCTGGCCAATAGGACCAACATTTACTCTGGCCAATAGGACCAACATTTACTCTGGCCAATAGGACCTACTTTTGCGTGGACCAACGTTTTCTTGAAGTAGCTATGCCGCCAAATAACGGCAAAAACTGTAGTAAAAAATTGTTTATCAAAACTCCATCCAGGTGTTCAGGTCATACAATAATGTATATT
This sequence comes from Cyrtodaria siliqua, assembly GCA_037043455.1. NCBI lineage: Eukaryota > Metazoa > Mollusca > Bivalvia > Adapedonta > Hiatellidae > Cyrtodaria > Cyrtodaria siliqua. The sequence continues at coordinate 72,160 of JAWPHD010005340.1, read as the reverse complement.
TGCCGATTAAAAGTATAGACTTTCATGGGGTTTTAAAATACTATCGATTGCATATATGCGTAAAATGAATTATGAGTTGGTAACTCTTAATTCGACGCTCCGGTTTTGGGGTTTGGCCTGGCTAGTTAAAGCCGTTTATATTGTGTCTATAGCATTTGGATTCTTAAAATATGTAAGTTATCGCTGTCAGTAGGATCAGAAACGGTGTACACACGTTGTAAAATTTGGCTGATGTTGACGGGATTGCTACTTTGAGCCAATATTACCAGCTTTTACTCTGGTCAATAAGACTAACTTTTACTTGGGCTTATAGGACCAACTTTTACTTCGGACAATAGGACCATTTTTTTTCGGGCCAATAGGACCAACTTTCACTTGGAATTATATCACCAACTTTTACTTGGGCCAATAAGACCTACTTTTACTTTGGTCAGTAGGACAATATTTATTGGGTCAATTATAGGACCAACGATTACTTGGGTCAACATGACCAACGTTTACTTGAGCCAATAGGACCAACGATTACTTGGGTCAACATGACCAACGTTTACATGAGCTAATAGGACCAACGTTTACTTGAGGCAATAGGACCACTTTATGCAATATGACCAACGCTTACTTGAGCCAATGGGACCAACGTTTACTTGAGGCAATAGGACCAACGTTTACTTGAGCCAATGGGGCCAAAGCATATTTGAGCCAATAGGACCAACGTTTACTTGAGGCAATAGGACTAACGTTTACCTGAGCCAATGGGACCAACGCTTACTTAAGCTAATGGGACCAACGTTTACTTGAGGCAATTGGACCAACGTTTATTTGAGGCAATAGGACTAACGTCTTACTTGAGCCAAAAGGACCAACGTTTACTTGAGCCAATAGAGCCAATGTTTACTTGAGGCAATAGGACCAACGTTTACTTGAGATAACAGGACCAACGTTTACTTGAGGCAATAGGACTAACGTTTATTTGAGCCAATGGGACCAACGCTTACTTGAGCCAATAGGACCAACGTTTACTTGACCCAACAGGACTAACGTTTACTTGAGCTAATAGGACCAACGCTTATTTGAGCCAATATGACCAACGTTTACTTGATGCAATAGGACTGGCTCTAGGACCAACGTTTACTTGGGTCAACATGACCAACGTTTACCTGAGCCAATAGGATAAAACGTTTACTTGAGGCAATAGGACCACTTTAGGCAATATGACCAACGCTTACTTGAGTCAATGGGACCAACGTTTACTTGAGGCAATAGGACAAACGTTTACTTGAGGCAATATGACTAACGCTTACTTGAGCCAATGGGACCAACGCTTACTTGAGCCAACAGGACCAACGTTTACTTGAGCCAACAGGATTAACGTTTACTTGAGGCAATATGACTTACGTTTACTTGAGCCAATAAGACCATCGCCTATTTTAGCCAATAGGACCAACGTTTACTTGAAGCAATAGGACCAGCCTTAGGGCCAACGTTTACTTGAGGCAATAGGACCAACGTTTACTTTAGGCAATATGACTAACGTTTACTTGAGCCAATGGGACCAAAGCATATTTGAGCCAATAGGATCAACGTTTACATGAGGCAATAGGGCCAACGTTTACTTCAGGCAAGAGGACCAACGTTTACTTGAGGCAATAGGACTAACGTTTACTTGAGCCAATGGGACCAACGCTTAATTGAGCCAATAGGACCAACGTTTACTTGAGGCAATAGGACCAACGTTTACTTGAGGCAATAGGACCAACGTTTACTTGAGCCAATAGGACCAACGTTTACTTGAGCCAATAGGACCAACGTTTACTTGAGCCAATAGGGCCAACGTTTACTTGACGTAATAGGACCAACATTTAATTGAGGCAATAGGACTAATGTTTGCTTGAGCCAATAGGACCAACGCTTACTTGAGCACTTGAGGCAATAGGAGCAACGTTTACTTGAGGCAATAGGACCAATGTTTACTTGAGCCAATAGGTCCAACGTTACTTGGGTCAACATGAACAACGTTTACTTGAGCCATTGGACCAACGATTACTTGAGCCAATAGGACCAACGATTACTTGAGGCAAGAGGACCAACGTTTATTTGAGGCAATAGGACCAATGTTTTCTTGAGCCAATAGGTCCAACGTTACTTGGGTCAACATGAACAATGTTTACTTGAGCCAATAGGACCAACGATTACTTGAGCCAATAGGACCAACGATTACTTGAGCCAATAGGACCAACGATTACTTGAGGCAAGAGGACCAACGTTTACTTGAGCCAATAGGACCAACGATTACTTGAGCCAATAGGACCAACGATTACTTGACCCAATAGGACCAACGATTACTTGAGCCAATAGGACCAACGTTTATTTGAGGTAACAGGACCAACGTTTACTTGAGGCAATAGGACTAACGTTTATTTGAGCCAATGGGACCAACGCTTACTTGAGCCAATAGGACCAACGTTTACTTGACCCAACAGGACTAACGTTTACTTGAGCTAATAGGACCAACGCTTATTTGAGCCAATAGGACCAACGTTTACTTGATGCAATAGGACTGGCCTTAGGACCAACGTTTACTTGGGTCAACATGACCAACGTTTACTTGAGCCAATAGGATAAAACGTTTACTTGAGGCAATATGACCACTTTAGGCAATATGACCAACGCTTACTTGAGCCAATGGGACCAACGTTTACTTGAAGCAATAGGACCAACGCTTACTTGAAGCAATAGGACTAACGTTTACTTGAGGCAATAGGACCAACGTTTACTTGAGGCAATATGACCAACGCTTACTTTAGCCAAAAGGACCAACGTTTACTTGAGGCAATAGGACCAACGTTTACTTGAGGCAATAGGACTAACGTTTACTTGAGGCAATAGGACCAACGTTTACTTGAGGCAATAGGACCAACGTTTACTTGAGGCAATAGGACACACGTTTACTTGAGGCAATATGACCAACGCTTACTTGAGCCAAAAGGACCAACGTTTACTTTGGGCAATAGGACCAACGTTTACTTGAGTCAATAGGACCAACGTTTACTTGAGTCAATAGGACCAAGATACTTGGGTCATTAGGACCAACGTTTACTTGAGGCAATAGGACTAACGTTTACTTGAGGCAATAGGACCAACGTTTACTTGAGGCAACAGGACCAACGGTTACTTGGGGCAATAGGACCAACGTTTACTTGAGGCAACAGGACCAACGTTTACTTGAGGCAACAGGACCAACGTTTACTTGAGGCAATAGGACCAACGTTTACTTGAGGCAATAGGACCAAGATACTTGGGTCATTAGGACTAACGTTTACTTGAGGCAATAGGACCAACGTTTACTTGAGGCAACAGGACCAACGTTTACTTGGGGCAATAGGACCAACGTTTACTTGGGGCAATAGGACCAACGTTTACTTGAGGCAACAGGACCAACGTTTACTTGGGGCAACGTTTACTTGAGGCAATAGGACCAACGTTTACTTGAGGCAATAGGACCAACGTTTACTTGAGGCAATAGGACCAACGTTTACTTGGACCAATATGACCAACATACTTGATCCAGTAGGACCAACGTTTATTTGGACGAATAGGACCAACATACTTGATCCAGTATACCAACGTTTACTTGAGTCATTAGGACCAACGTTTACTTGCGCCATTAGGACCAACGTTTACTTGAGTCAATAGGCTTAACCTTTACTTAAGTCGTCACTTTAGCTGAGCATAAACTCTTAAGGATTATATTGAACCTATATATAATATATAATAAAATATTTCGAAATATATATTGGTTTTTGTTTTAGTTAAGCCAAATGTATAATATAACTTCTGAGACAACTGTAACAAAAGATAAAATTTCAGAGGATTTTTGGATGCAACTTGGCGAAACGACATGTCATGTTGAAACGAAACAAAGTATTGCGTCAGTATCACAGGTATTCGGCGCGTAATTTGGTCACTATTACCCCCCCCCCCCTCTACTACGACCCCCACCTCCCCCCACCCCCCCCCCCCCTCCCCCCTCTTTTCAACCAAAAAAAAAAAAAAAAAAAAAAAAGCATCATCCAAAAAGTCATTTCATAACATTTTAAAGCTTTCCTAAAAACAATTAAAGAATTCATATATTATATTGTATAAAGGTGTCCGAGAATCGCTGATTTTTTATGTCATTTATGTAAATAGATCAGTGTAAACAATGATATATTATTAAACAAAATACACATGTGTTTTAATAAATCCTTTATAATATAAATATAAAAGAAAACATACACAAGATATTTTAAATACACACTCCATGCACTCGCTGCCACATATAAAGTTTTAACACTTACCTGTATAATAAATACTAGGATTCAGGTATTTAGTACACTATCTCCATTCAGGTATTTAGTACACTATCTCCATCATGTTGTATTAAACAAAGCAACAGTAACAATGTTGTCTCCTCTGGTATCATATCACCGTGATATCACACTCTGCTACTCGCACCTTGCACATCGCCTGCTCCTGGTGACTAAAATCCATCGATATTGTATCTGTCTGTCCAAATATTCATTAAGTGTTGTGTACACGACCGCTTCCTTCTAGTGTTTACAAAACGGAATTTATCATTAGTTTAAATCCATTAGCTCAAATTCAAATTGTGTTTATCGGTGTTCTTTTACATTCATACACCAAACCGTCATTCAAATTTCAAATTCACAACACATTTCAGCCAATTACTCACTCATGAATAATTACCTTCCGTACTGCGCGCTGATAGGTCGCTTTTCTCGGTCGATATCGGAGATCTCGGGGTTTAAGTGCTTGGTGAAAATCGTCTCGATTTGCAATAATGGCATGAAAGAGCGGTGTTTTCCGCATCAATTTTGCAAGACAACTGAGTCATGTATCGCCAATTTGTAATAATATGATTCATCCGTTGTTTTACCATGTTTACATTTAATTATCGGTAATGCAGGACTCGTCATGTTGAAAAAACAAATGGGAGATAATTAGTATATTGGTGATAAATAGTTGGTAATTGACGGTACAGTGGTTAGCTCTCTTACATCACCGGACCAGTAATCGGGCCGTTTTCTAGGGTTATAGGAAACTATACGGATGCGACGCATATGGATCAATTGCAATTCCTTGGATGCAACGGAAGCTATTGGAACGTTTTAAACACATTAATGCTTTTTCTTCTTCAATAAAACCGCGCTTAAAGGGACACGCGTTAATCTGGAAGTATCGATAGCGGGCGTTGAATGAAGCTGCATTTATCGGGAAATAAAAACTGGAAAAAAAATATTTTAAAAAATATATACTTTTATTTGTTATTTTTATTATAGGATTTTATCATAGATCTACATACTACATACTATGTACATCTATGGTTTTATTAAATAAGTATGGCATTACACTCAAATAGTAGTAATATCAGTGAATTAAGAAGAGCGTATTAGTTCACTGCTAACATAACTATATCAAAATATATTTTTCAACAATTTTAGAAATTATCAACTTTGATTTGCGAATATCTAAATTGTGAAACAAGCTTCTCGAGAACCAGGAGTGGCATGTATCAAACATCTCGTACGTTGTATACGGATGTGATTTATTTGTTTTGCAAAAGTCCGCCGTGAAAACAAAGCAAACCATTCAGCTACTAACTCGGTTCAGTAAAATTGGGGTGGTTGTTAAATATTTGCGTTGTAACAGAGAAGATAACTTAATAAGTGTCATGGTAATCTTATTTCGTTATCTCAGTTGAGTATTTTTGTCAATGTTGTTCATTCTAGAGTTGTTTTCCATATTTAGCATGCCAACTTTTTATTATCATTGAAGACTCCTCTAAAACTGTATTAGCGTTTTACTTAGGATTTGAATATATACAATTTATTGTAGAAGTAACATTTAAGCCACTATATATTTGTTTTCAACCTTAACGAAGTTTGTTACAGACTTTGTGTCCAGTATGTATTAGTGTATTATAGTATCGCCTAGTTCGCATTTAATCACCGTTGTCATGCATGCACAATACATGAAACAACTCCTCCAGTAAAAAGGTATGTGAACTTTATAATATGTGTTTACATATATAAATAAACCATGGCCATACACGCTACCTGCTTCATGATAAGCGCAGCGTTCAAGGGATACACCGTGCCAGTACATCAGTTTACCCATTAGGTGTGTATAAGGCATAGTTTGCAGTTTAAAAAACTAACCCGCCAAATAACGACAAAATTACACTACACAACCGTGTATAAAAACTCTTGCCAGGTGTTCCGGTCATATAATAATGCATATGTGACGATTAAAAGAATAGGTTTATTCACGAATTCTTAAAATACCCGTGATTGCATATGCGTAAAATGAATTGTGAGTTGGTAACTCTTAATTAGAAGCTCCAGTTTTGGGTTTGTCCTGACTGGTTAAAGCCGTTTATATTGTGTCTATAGAGTTCGGATTCTCCAAATAATGATATACCTTCACGTCAGTAGGTTTAGAAACTGTGTACATAAACTGAAAGGCATGGGTACTAATGAAGTAATCGAAGTTGTCAAATGATAAAATAACCAATTCACATTGAGCAATATATGGTTTGTTGAAGGGACACCCAGTCACCTTGTATTAAGCCTATTGTAAAAGAAGTTGATTTTATTAAGAGTTTGTGTCTACAATATTAGTGGAATGCCACCACAAAACAATGTCGCAAAGTTTTCTTGTTTTTATTTTACCCAGTTGAAATCATGAAATGCCCAATTAAACCGCTGGGTAAATACCCAATTGATCAAAAAGCTTATCTGTAGCTTTGACTTCCGAATACTACTTCTTTTTCATTTTACGATACTGTGCATAGTCGTTAAGCCGACTTCTCATCTAATGCATGTTTACTATCTAGCATATTCTAATTTCAATTTGCGATCAAATTCAGAAAATGTCTTGTAATTCGCAAGAGAGTAATTAATGCATGCTAATTTTCATGTAACGTGAGCCAAGATGAAAATATCTTGTAAATAAACAATTTTGTCAACAGTGACATATTGAGATAATATCTACAGTTTGCGATTTGTCCTTCGGTTCGGTATTATCATATGTTTGCAACTTTAGATTTAAAATAGATATACGTGACACGAACAATAGAATTGAATATCAGTGGTTCGCGACAGTTTCAAACGTTATCGAGCTACCATGGGTAGGAATGTGGGGCATGTGTGACTTGCATTGAAACACAGCGATACCTTTTATTTGAATTGCAAAATAAAAATTGTATAGAATTCTTCACACGGAAACAGAACTACGATCCTTAAATAGTGTTATATACGTTCGAAGTTATTATGGTGTAATATGCTCCGAGTTTGCTGCTTCTATTCAAACCATTCCATTACGGTTTATATTTCACTGAAACTTGGTGTTTAACATATCGACTTGAACACGCGATAATCATAAATAGTTTCCAAATTATCTTTTAAGACGGTTGTTATCAAATGTGTGTTGTTGCCAAATGTGTGTTTGGTATGGAAAACCCAATGTACATACGTGTACAGTTGAAAATTCTGATTTTGTGTTTGTTTTACTAATTAATTAAATTAAATTGGGGTTTTAAGGCGCACCAACACATGAAAGGTTATATGGCGCCTTACAGGAATAAACATGCCATCCTCCATGTACATTGAGATAAAATATGGAGAACGGGCCTAGAACCTTCTCACCCTGAACTGCAGAGTTGCTGCAAATTCTATTGTAGACGCTCCATTTACGCTGGAGCCACGTTATAGTTTTTCTGCCACTGCTCTAGTGATATGAGCGAGATGGCACCTGAAACAATGCAGGGGTCATGATGAAGACTTTAATGAGCATGAACAAAAAATGATAAAATGAACATGAATTTGGTGTGGGGGTGGAGGGGGAGGGGGTTCTACCCCTCTGCCTTCCCCTCCAACGGGATCTGCAGTGGCCCTATTCTTTGCCCCGTAACCAAACGGGCCCCAGGAACGACACGGGGCGTTTTACTTATTAATGTGTTGTATTTTGCGAAAGTTCCGCAAAATTTACTGGAAACATCCTCTAGTCTAAGAAAGGTATTTAATATTTCTGGAAAGACGAGCAACATGCCAGAAATGGTGACATGGACCCAACCTCATATATATGTGCAAATCAAGTTTGCAAAATGAAGAAAAAACAACAACAGATGAGGTCCCAATCGCATTAGATCCAGGATATCGGGCAGTCTTAAATAAATAGGTTCAGTTAAAGGGACACATTACACGGCAATCTACAAGCATTAAAATTAGCACCTCGATGTATTAATCAATTATACTTTTGACGTTAACCCGGCTTGCATATAATTAAATAAAATTTTGAGTTTAAGTTTTTCTTCATTATTCTACTAAATGATTACATATATTATTGGTGCACTATTACCAACAGTTAGAAATATGTAAAACTCTTCTTCTTTTTTTAAACTTTTCTAATAATTACAATTTATGATTGAACAAATGTCAGTGAGTTTTTTAAAAATCAAGATTGCCGTGTATCCCTTTAAGATCCAGCTAAAAACAATGGGAGAAGAAATCAAACATATTAAACATATGAGCACTATTATTTATTTGTATACAAAATAGCCAATGTGACGCAGTATATGACACACTTGGCAGAAAACATCGGTACTTACACACAACACTAACAATGACACAAGACAAAACAACATTTTGCTTCAAAAACAATAATATAATTAATTTGTTTTCATTGACATGGAAATACAAACTTAACAATTCAACCAAATAAGTTACGATAATATATACTTAAAGTATAATTTATATACATATGTATACAGACAATTTATTATGGCAAAAACAATGTTTTGCCTGACAAAATCTGCAGAAAAAAGTAAATTGTTTTAATAAGTCAAAAACATGTTTATGGTCGCGTCGCTAAGAATACACCACAACACATCTTAATTGTGGAGTGTCGGGGTTGGGGTCATAGTGAGGCAATCAATAAATGGACAAGATCGGTCAAGAGGAAACATTTATAATTTTTGTTATATGAAAATAGTGTGTTTCAGGCTTCAGTTACTATATGGGTTCACTTCTGGGCTGTACCATGTCGCACTGGAATGTTCATTTTTTATCTCATTCCCCTCTGAAGTGGCAGTCTCAAAATGATCTAACTTGTGTTGAACTTGATGTTATACCATTCATTATTACAATTAGCATACTCATCACTGAACTGAATAAACAGTGTTAATTGTGCAAGCAACAAAAACGACTATTGCAAACTACACTAACAATAAAAGCTATATGTTTAACCTATCAGGTGTCTAGAAAGATCAGCAGAACTACGAACTGACATATTTGATAATATTTAGTTTGGGTAAATTCTTACATTAGAGTTTGATAAACTTACAAAACAACTATAAATGGTTTTCTTTGAACTTCTTTGAAGTGATATATTAAATGGCATCAATGAAGTTGATTAATGCACTTTTAAACACCATGTGACTGGGTAAACCACGTGATTGTTCACACATCTACCAAATGCTTTTTTTTTCATTTCAGAATTTAGTATTGCATCAAGAACACAGAATTCATATTTCTGTTTCAGCGTCCTCTACCAGTTCATAATCCAGCAAATTCGCAAAAATTGAAGCATCTTTTCCAGCCGCAAACCGCGCATACACCTTCAACGCCATAGCAGTATTTCCGGTATGAATATTTCCCTCCCACGTAAATCCTGACTTCCGTTTTAAATGGTGCCACATGTCACCAATGACAACGAACACTTCTGAAGCTTGGGGGATATCTAGTCTAAATGTGTAGCGTTTGTTTGTCATAAGATCCCCAGAAACCGGCTCGTGCAACGTGCATTTTTGCCAGCGGTGGTGAGTCCGCGGAAACGCCACAACCGCCGGGTTAGGCTCCTGACAAATGATCAAGTACCTGTATGCGCAGTCCAGAGACTGGTTCTCCACTTCCGCTTCCGTTGCATAAAGCGAGAAAATATAGAACCCTTCCTTTGGACATCGTATCATGTACGTGGTGCCCAAGTCATTTCTGGATTTAAGGAACACGTACCTATCAATGTCGTTAACAGCGCCTTCTTCAGCGTCGTAGTACTGAAACGTATGTGTCACTTTCACGTCTTTACCCATTCTAAAGATTATGTCTAAATAATCACTGTCTGACACAATCAACGGATCAAGCTGGTTCTCAGCTACGATTCCCAATTTGTCCATGACGGGTGTCGGTCCGAAAAATGGGACGGGCGGATAGGAAGGGGCGGCAGCGCCCATGTGTTGAGAACAGTTCACCAAAAAGGAACACGCACTCTCAAGGCAATCGGATTGCCAATAGTCGCCTGTGTATATGGAAAAATAATACAGGCCAGGACGAGGCAGGTTCACCGTAAATATTGCCTCGCTATTCACATACCGCAACAAAGTTCGTCCATCCAGATTGCTTGTATCTGAAGATTTGTCATATGGTTCCAACAACGAACCAAATCCTAACACTTTTGGCGCGATGATTCGCACCTCCACCATTCCGGTGTCCGTGCTAAGGGTTGCTCCGTAATTTGAATAGAACCGTAACCCGTAGTTGAAAAATGGCGACTTCACCACAGGCAGGTTCAAAAATTCAGAAAATGGCAGTGGAATTTCCAGAAGTTGCCAGCCAGCGTCGTCCGGGTAGTGCTGATAGATATAGTCCTCGGGATCGGTCAAGAAATAGAATTCGTCATATTTGAGAAACATTTCCGGCAGGTCGTCCTTGAGGCCTGTCACGTGACGTGCCGCCCATGTGCAGTTGATGAGGCGCCAACTTCCGTCGATGGCGACGGCCGTCCAGGAGTTTCTGAAACTGTTGCCAGAAATGCTCATTCCCGGCTTGTACCCGGCACCTTTTGAATAGCCAACGATGATTTCACAATGGAGCCCAGCGTAACTGAAACAAAAAAAGCAGTTTTGAAAATAAGCACAATTATTGCATGCGGCTACTGTCAATTTATTTTCAAACAATGAACGGTTAAAGGTTAACTATTTCACGAATGGTGTGCATTATATACTGCTTATAATATAATTTAATTTCTGTTTGATAAAAGTTTGAATGTTTCCTTTAGTATATTTCAAAACCAATGTTTGCATGATACACATGCATCGGGTGGGTAATATTAGATCAGTTACCTGCAAAGTCGCTTAAAAAGCTGGTGATACGTTTCTTTGCCACTCTTGACTCCTTTCAGCAATGTTATTGATGAGTTGGGTCGGACAATATCTTTCATTTTGTGTTTTCCCAGGTCTTTAGCAATGATCCAGCGAAACAAAGCCCTTAAATATTACAGAACATAATAAATAAACAATGTATACATGAAACAGTTGAACATATGTTTTACAGTCATACATATGTATAATGTTAACACCGTATACTAGTCATACTATAATGTTAACAACGTATAATGTTTACAATACAAACCCTAAGTATCATTTCAATGCTAACCTTAAGAACAGCATGAGCAACAGCATATTAAAGATGAATGGCCAACCTTTTTGTAGTATTATCAATTAACAAATTTAACTCTTAAACATCATATGAACATTTCTTGATAATCTCGGAGAGAAACATATATTGAAAATCGCTACTAAGTTGTATGTAAACAGGTATTACTTGCATGACGTAGATACTACTTTTACCACTGAGTGACTGCATGTGGAAATGAGGTAAATCGGAATTATATAGCTGCACAACTATTGCCAGATAATTGATAAATACATTCACCCGTGGATTAATTTACCCGTTTAAAATTTTCTACGTCATCAAATAAAATCTTACTCTCGCTTTTAACAGATACTGCAATGTGTGAATTGTAAATATCTATTGTTGTGTATTGATTTCGATATAAATAAACATAAATATGTTCATGAAACAAAACATGGCCGGGGAACTTTAAGTAAACATAAACATGTTCATGAAACAAAACATGGCCGGGGAACTTTAAGTAAACATAAACATGTTCATGAAACAAAACATGGCTGGGGAACTTTAAGTAAACATAAACATGTTCATGAAACAAAACATGACCGGAGAACTTTAAGGAAACATAAACATGTTCATGAAACAAAACATGGCCGGGGAACTTTAAAGGTGATTGTGGAAACTATATGTGTTTCATCAGAAAAGCATCTACGAAACCATTTAAGACAATAGTAATTGTCGTGCAGTCTCACCTTGCCTTCTCTAATTCACTCAGACAATCTCTCGTGAGATCTCGCACCAAGTCAGTGTATGTGTTGTATTCTCTCTTCGACAGCTGCAATACACATAGGCATTCATAAGTTAACATGCATTATATGTACAATAAACTCAACAGTACATTAAATGAAATGAGTTAAAAGGGGTGTTTCGTGACTTAAAGGGACTGATAAAATGGCTTACACAGCCAAACCATCATTAATATTGAGAGTTCTGAAAAACTTGATTAGAGGTGAAAGAATTATCAAAATCGGATGATTAACAAGGAAGATATGATCATTTGAAGGTTCTGTTGAAAAGGAAATGGAAGCCGCCGTTTTGAGAGCTATGACATCACAATTCTAAATGACTATATATTGAATATTTATAAATATGAATATATACTGATTTATTGGGAGAAAAATGACAGCAACTTTCATATGTATACTTAACAGCAATAATGCTTTATATGACCAGTAAAGGATTTTGCATTATATGGTAATAAGGAACTATGACGTCATAGTTCTCAATATGGCGGCCACCATATCCGTTTTAGAACAATTTTCAAATGGTCATATCGTTTTTGTTTATCATCCGATTTTGATAATTATTTCACCTTTTTCCAAGTCTCAATAATAGAGCTTGTTTGGCTATGTCGTAGCGACATATTATTAATAAATCATATTAGGTTATTTCGTGACAAAGGGAAAAGAGATGATCTGTCATCAGACATGCCTTCGCCAACCAGGGAGCAAACCCATGCGGAGTAAATGTATGTAACTCCGAGACGCAATGCCTTATCTGTTGAGCTACTAAGATTTCTGTTGTAACCGTATACTGAAAAGATGTATATTTGCATACTAGTAGTAAAAAAAGGTCTGCTCTGGCAGTATGTCTGGAATCCAATTAAAGACTACACAGGTGACTTTTTGTCTCCCTTTTTAAGACATACAGTTATGTGGCATCATCAAGGTCAGAAGTACATTGAACTCCTCTGCACGATCGCACTGGCCTATTAGCTGCCGAATAGATACAATCCCTTTCAACAATTCAATGTTAATGCATGCCAACACAATGTAAATCAACTGCACGCTGATCATTATGTTGCGATAAGTTTACTTTAGACTTATCTTCTTTAAATACGAGTGATATAAAATAAAATACCTCTATTGCACGTTTGTCAATTTGTTCGAATATGGCAGGACTTTTGTACAGTTGTGATTTTCGGGTTTCTGGTGGCAAGACGGCGGGTCTCATGGAGTGATCATAGAGAGCGTTCCCATCAACTTCGCGGTCCTAAAACGAGAATAATTGAAATGTTCAAATAATATATATTTTTGCAAAGAAAAGAACAGTAACTCAAAGAAGAATATCTAACTTATGTTACTAGTATGTAAAAAAACAAATTGTTGTTAAAAAAATAACTAGTATTAAAATAAACATAAATGACTTACTCATGTGACACAAAAAATAGTTAAAGATAAAACCTTTATTTCATAAAAAAACAAACTTTTGTCCATTACTTTTTTAAAGCTAAAAGTAACACGCTTACCTTTTCAGCAATTAACAACAACATTTCTTGGCACTGTCTATCCACCATCCGGGAAGCTCGGGCCTTTTCTTCAGATGCCACTTTGTCCATCACACCTCGGAGGCGATCATCTCGTAACCGCCGGAAGTGTTCCTCCATCCGGTCTCGTTCCGCCATGAGATTTCGCGGGTTTTGCTGCAGCGCCAACTGATCCATACTGCCGAGGAGTTCCGACGCCGCTCGTTCTTTCTCGGTCCCAATATTTGTATCAAGTCGTTTCATCTCTTTTTCTCGTTCTTCGGATAAAAATCTCTGTAGACGTTCTTCCTCTTCGTGGTGACGATTTTCAAGCGTCCATTGGGCGTCAAAAACACCTCCATTTTCGAAATCCTGAAAATAATAGAAGATGCATATCAGTGTTGTATACAAGTCAACTGTATAATAGTCTATAGCATATTAGAATAAAAGTCATACTCATGCGGGGAAAAAATGCAAACATTCAAAATGTTATTATATATGCAAGCAGGTTTAAAATAAAAATAAAAAACTGAATTTATAAATCGAGTAGCTAATTTTAATGCTGGATGCATACTTTAAGATTGCCGTTCGTCCCATTAAATGTTGGCTCTTTCAAGCAATGATTATTCGCATGGTTTTCTGTTTCCAGACAGAGTTTTTGTTTTTGTGTACACATTGTCTCCGGACTTATAAATGCATTTTCTTTGAAACAACAGAAAGGAAAAACCATACCATCCAGGACAAAAGTGTTACCCATAACGCTGCCATACCTCATAGCTCTGGAGCACCGGTCGGGGCCTGCTGTAAGCGCCTCCGGTCATCAGACTGTACTCCATACTGTGCGGAGTCTGAGTCAGCCAGGTGCTTCCATTTACACTTCTAGGCGTCACGCTGACCAGGCTCGACATGCTTGTGTCGTGGAGGTTCTGTCTTGAGCCTGGTATCGAGCCAGTACCTTTGGGATTTGGACTTCCCCGCGGACTGGCACGCGGACTGGCACGGGGGCTGTTTTGATTGAAGTTTGGGGCTGCCGGTAGAGCTGGTTTGGGCCTTCCTGTAGGCTGTGAAATAAAATCAAAAGGTAACGAAATCTGGAATTGATTCCTAAATGCGTTTGTATGGAGTAGGTGAATGAAAGTGACACATTCAAACATGTTCTGCAATATTATTAACTGTTTAGTAAGTTATTCACAAAAGCTGATGGTGCTCGACAACAATGCCAAGTATATATGTTTAACAATATAACGTTTTTCAGCATTAGTTTATATAAAGACTATATAAGCAACATTTCTTTTTTCACATCGGTTTGAATGACAAAGAAATTATCAGGGAAAACTAGATGATCGCGATAGGCAGTTCGAGCCGTCAGATGGATGAGGTGTTGGTCGGTTTGTGCGAACTGTTAAATATTTAATAGAACACATTCTGGTCATAAATATGTTGCCTTGGATAAAGCTTGAAGAACCATCTCTGTTTGGATTGGTTCGGGTTTGAAGATAATATTTACCGCAGACAGTAATAGTATCTTATCGAAACAAACAAGCAAGTCATCATTATCTATTAACATAATTAAACCAGATATAGGTCTATGACACTAAAGTATACTATATATATATATATATAAATATATACTAACTATATATGTATACTTATGATGTTTGTTTGATGTTCACGTCATTCTTCAGCATATTTTTGGCTATGTATGTTTTATTCAATAATATGTATGACGGTCGAATTTTTTTTTTTCTTTTTAATTTTTTTTTTTTTTGTGCAGGCAGTCCACTTAATCCTGGGAAAAAACAGTACTGTGTGTACCTCCCACCATCCGCAAAAATCGACACTTTCTCACTTACAAGTCCAGCTCTCAGTGGGAGTCCGAACCCGAAGTGGTAAGAGGCGAGGTTTCAAACGCTGCGTCTTAAACGCCTCGGCCACGGAGCAAGTATGAAGGTCTTTAATTACTAGTATGTATACGAGTATGACGGTTGAACACTTTATCATTGTATTAGAAACTGACCTAAAAGGTATAAACAGTCCAAAATCGAGGTCATGGTAAATAATGGTAGCCTAGGAATGTATTGGAAGTCAATATGTATGCACGTATTAGGTTAGCCTAATAAATTGGTTCCTTTGCAGTTTTATTTATTATTATTATTCTGACGTTCTATGTAACTGCATATGATGCTCGCCAATATGAAAAATTTGAAAAGAGCATTAAACGTGTATTTAAACACACTGGTATAACGTATGAACACTTGCAAAAAAATAGTGTCATAGAAACTGATCTAATAAAGCAGAAACGTTCATGAATATATTCGGAGACGCAGTGGGGCATGCAGAATAAAATGTC
The DNA here is from genome assembly GCA_037043455.1 of Cyrtodaria siliqua. NCBI lineage: Eukaryota > Metazoa > Mollusca > Bivalvia > Adapedonta > Hiatellidae > Cyrtodaria > Cyrtodaria siliqua. The sequence continues at coordinate 56,040 of JAWPHD010005340.1, read as the reverse complement.
TTAAATACGTAAAAGTATAGTCATATAATGTCATATAATGTGTGACATAAACCATCCCCGATACCTTAATTAAGCCGATTTGAAATAATTTGTTTACGTATTATTTGCCCATATAAGCCCTTATAATACACACTATGTAGGCCCGGTGGAAGGATAGTTAAAACAACGACTATTACACTCATTCGCAACATCTCGTACACTGCTTCGCAGCGAGATCCCGAAGAATGACGGAATTGGCCGAGCGTTCACGATTGTATTACACTTTGATGACAATTTATTTCAATATAGTTAAGGCATTAACTTAATTTGAAGTAGTTATAATGAGCAATATTATACATTGCAATTAACATGTAAAAATATGCCATAAAATTATAAAATCACACGTTACTGCTGATTCATATTGTAGTATTATGATCGGTAAAATTTTCTTTGATGAATGTAACAAAGGGGCGGAGATATACTTCCAATAAATGGAAGATAGAGTACGGTAGTTATTGCGGAAGGATCACTAGGTACATCGTACACTAGGTACATCGTACTACAAAACAGATAGTCTGCCTCAAAAACCTCGACCAGGGCTATCTATGTCTTGGTGTTAGAATGAACCAACTCGCCGAGACCACACTCTGTCTATAACTTAACACGAATAAAACTTTAGCAAATGATGCTCTTCATGATGGTTATGTAGGTCCTCACGAACGGACATACATTATTGATACGTAAACATCCAATAAAGTTATAACCGCCATTGAATTATTTATTCTAATTGTTGTATCGCTCGCTCAATAATGAGGTCTATACTTATATGTAATACTATACTCAGTTGCAAAAGAATGTGTGCACTGAGTTTTGTTTAGATTTAATTGTATAAAGTTTTTTTTAAATTAAATTGACAAATTCCAAAATGAATATGCCATGTTTGGTACCAACGTTTTTATCATTCTATTGTCAATTTGTTTTTCAATAGGTTGAATCAGGGACTGTCGCTTGATAAATAGGATAGGGCGTAAAGTAAAAATTTCCAAGTGTACACTTTCTTTTGCAACTGAGTATATTTATATATTTCCAAGCGAGGCAACTCCGAGGAAATGGGCTCAGTACTATGACGCATGGGCTGTATAATAAAATCGTGACTTAATTTAAAGTTGATCGTGCCATAAAAACACACTCAGCGTTAAAATATTACCCATATGGGTGGGTATAGACGAGTAATGGTCCTTGAAACATTACAGAGGGTAAATAAGTCATATGTCACAAATGTCAGACTTAAGCTCACCTAGCATATGCATGAGTAACGACATATGTCCACTAGTGACTGAGATTACAGTGCATTTCTAGAATTTAATATAACGTATATAAGTAAGTTATGGTCATTGTTTGACACTATGTAATATATATCAGACTCAGGTTGCGGTGGCGGGATTTTATAGGTAGGGACAGTCCCGGTCACTTGAGCACGTCCTTGTGATGTGTGTTTGAGCATATATTTTATAATAAATTATAATAATTAATATCATCGTGTATATATTTTATGCTATTACCTTTCACAATTTTGTATGATTTTGTGTTTATTGTAAATACATAATGTAAATCTCCTACTCCGGAGGAAATAAAAAAATAAACTTGTTTATTTTATGATATGCAATGAAATACTGTATTTTATCAGTGAAATAAAAGTGTTATTCTACATTGTGGAATATAAGAGTTTTATTTCACAGTAGCTGCCGGGACTACGGTTGTTGTTCTGCCAGTTTCCCTGAACAAAAACTTGTAAAATCATAAAATAAAAAGAAAATGTGTTGTTTTGTCGTGAATAACATATTTTATTTCATCTCAAAGTGAGAAAACTTTTATATTTTCACTCATGCTTCGCATTCGTGAAAATATCAAGTTTTCTCACTTTTCGATGAAATAAAATATGTTATTCACGACAAAACAACAAATATCCTCTATATATTTATGTATTAATAGAAGCTGAGTATATATACTGAACAAAATAAATTTAGCATGATTTTTTAGGGATACACTTATAGATAAAATAAATGAACATCAATATATAATTTAGAAATGCTAGGTAAGGATGAGATTTAAAAATATATATTATGTCTATGTATTATTTTCTAAGAGAAGTATCAGAATTAACTCACATATAATAATAAAAAAATTATTCGTTATACAAAGGTATTGCTTTGAACACATGTAATGTTTGGCATTGATCAGAATTTCCCATTCTGTCATTGTTTACAACCTACCAAAATGTGTTCACAAAACAATGCTATTCTCAAACAAAATCATTCCAAAACTCGTTATTTAAAATGAACTCTCTTTCCATTCAACGATAACGATTTTCAATAACCTATAAACGTATATTTCCAACATACTCGCTTTATTTTTATCACCGACTTTGTTTACAAATGATTATGTGGCATTATTAATTGTCAGGTCTGGGTCACTTTATCATTGATCCCGAACATACATGGATTTGTATCTGACATGGATTGTGTGTGCTAGCATGATTTTGTTCAGTAAATGTTAAATGATGAATGGTCACTGTAGGTAAACTCCTGATGCAGAGATGAATCCTGTTACGGCAATAGTTTGGCGCCGTTTCCTATTCAAATTGCATAATTAGAAGACGACGCACTAGCACTTGTTGAATACCGTGGTTCACACGTTCCTGACTAATATTTAATCATAAAACATCCCTCAAAATACAAGATCTTAGGCATTTTAATACAAATAAACTTACTACATTAGGACAAATTATTATGCAACAAATATCCAAAGTGATATTTCACTTAACTATGGCTTCATCGTGCATCAACTGTTTAAACGTCTAAAAGCTGTGCACTAAAACCATTCACAAATTTTTTGGACCCAGATAAATGACCTTGACAAACTGGCCTGATAAAGTTTTCGTGAAGAAAAAAATAAGTATTTAACCCATATAATGACCTTCTCTGTGCCCTTTATATTTTAGTATGGCCATGTCGATGTTATCATGACAAGTGTATACTGAAAGATTGATGAAGAAATAAAAAGAATTGAGAAAGTTATAGCCACGTTAAGTTTTCGTGAAGAAAAAACTTGAGTATTTAACCCATATAATGACCTTCAGTGTGACCTTGACCTTTATATTTAGCATGATCATGTCTATGTTGTCATGATAAGTAAATATTAAAAGTCTGATGAAGAAATATCAAGAAATGAGAAAGTTATAGCCAACGTAAAGTTTTCGTGACGGACTGACTGATTTTTCGAAGGGATCACTTTGTCGGTCGTCCGTACAGGTCATCCCTATACGTCCGTCCGTCCGACCTACGGACGGACTGACGGACGGACGGACGGACGACAAAGTGATCCCTATGTATCGCATTTTTCTTCGAAAAGGCGACACAAATACTTGCTTAGTTGCTATATTGAATTTAGTGCCATTTATTTCACAATGTTTACATTTGTTGATGAAGATCTGTGCTGCAACGGAAATCGGTAGTGCAAAGTTGACCCTCCGTGATGGTATTACGTGCATGCTTTATTAAGTATGGATGGGTCGTGATTAATTACATGTACATGTACAAAGGTATACGTATAGCTGGCGGCATTACTGTGTGTTCCGGTTAATAAAGTCATGCATGTATAATGCAGGGGAGATATATGGAGGTATGTGGAGGTGTTTGGTCCAAAGTGTCATCTGACAGTGGATGAGTTTTGGACGACCGTATACTTACCGTCATCTCGTTACTAAGTGGGAACAACAGTAACATACGTTTAACGAGTTTAAATAAGTATATGTTTAACTGGTCGTATTACTGTGACACCCTGTAATCAAATCAACTCTGTTCTCTTGATTATTAGTTTCCATTTTACAGGTTGGACAAGGTAGTTTGTTATGGGTTTGATGTTAAAATTTAAATAATCACGAATTTGTTGGATTTCCCGCAATATCTTTTATAATGCATTTTACAAATATAACTACTTAACGGAACCTTAAACGTGGTTTGTTGACGCACTATATAGCTAGACAGGAATGTAACTTGTATGTTACTATTTAAAAAGTTTTCTCGAATATGCCAGTTATAGAGTGCACCTCTATGGTATTGGTATTTTAAAAATGTAAACCGTTGTTAAAAGTGGCATATTTGCCATTCATTACTTCAGTATATATACACACGTTTTTAACTGGAGAAAATCACCTCTAAACAGCCTAAAACCGGTAACGTAAAACTAGGGTTATAACAAAAGGTACTGATTTTTACACATAACCGTGTGTTTTTTTCAGGTGTCTTTGCAACATGTTTCGTGTCGGGGCATGTTCCCTTGATAAACAGATGCCTGCAAAAGGGCTGCTTCAAGTTCCTCTTGCTAAATCACCTGTCCCCTCTCCCCCTTCTTTGGTACCCTTATGAAGCATGCTTTCCCCTATATTTTGATAAAATAAGGATTAAAAGGCCTTTAATTTCTATTAGTTAAACATTTAGATAATAATTAATATGAGGTCTAAGTACGGGGCAGAAAGATTAAGCGTTAACTATTATTCAACCTGTAGTAGAAAATCACGCCAATCCTCTCCCTATTCACAGACCTAGGTATGAACACCTTGGTCCTTTCCACTATTTCTGAAAAAAAACAACTTGCAAACGACCTATAGAAGAAACATCATAACCTATTCAGGCGTAAACATATACTTTTCGCAACATGTTTTGTAAAAACAAACATGGAGGGAACTGTGTTGTAATAACTTGTAGTTCATGTTGCTATGAATATTGTGATGTTGAATTTATGTATTGTAACATATCTGCAATAAAATATTATTAAACTAAAAACAAACGCATCCTACAAAACGTTGAATTTACTTTAATAATAAAACCAGATTGATACATTAATTGGCCAATATAATTGACAAGGTACCCTCATTGACAACTGATGGTGTCATAGATTGGTCAGTTGAGACATCTAAACAGCTGATACTAATCGAGATGTATATCAGCTGTCGTCGTGGTCAATTACTGACCAGTGACAGGTTGACGAACACTTCGATGTTCGCCCACTAAACCGTTCTAATGAGTTTGATCGATCCATCCGTTTAAAGATTTCAGTACTATACATCGATGCAGGCAGTGGGTTTCGCGTATTTCATGGTACTTTTAGGATACTGTGTTACTGATAAACGTACGTGTTTCAATCCTTAGTTAATTGAATTGAATTGGATTTTATAGTCGCACCAACACCTAAGGTCATATGACGACTTTCCAGCTTCCACTGGTTGAGAAAGAAACCCCAGGTGCCCCACCGGGCAATTTTAGGGTACGGACGGGCACCTGGGTGGAACCACCGACGTTCCGCAAGCCAGCTGGATAGCCAATCCTTAGTTAGAAATACTGTTATAATTAAATATGGCTATTTGTGTAAGAAGTGTACGATTAGTAAGTCGGTTGAATGGTGTTTCAAAACAGATCATTTTAAGTACATTTTAAGCTGAATATGACGATCGAATTTTAGTGGTGGAGGCAGACCACCCACTGTTTGCTGGGTAGAAACATTACTATACACCTCCTACATAAGAAATGTACGAGAAATTATGACAAGAGCATTAACGTCAACGTACTTTAAAACGTATAATTCCAATTTTAACCACAATCATAAGCTGCAATTTAGACTCTCAGATTATGAGATTATTTCAGCTTTCCCGACTAAGCTATGTTGCATAATTCTGAAACTTGCTTGAAAGGTTTCGTGTGGTTTTACTTCACAAAGTTAGTCTCGCGCTACTGCATCATACCGCGATGTCTCTCTTCAAATTCACCTGACATGAACCCAAGGTTATTGAACTGTATGATCATAAAGTTGTAAATGTTTTGTTAAATCTTATGTAACGTTTATATAACTTCAAGTTGTTTACTTTGATTGATAAACATGCTGGTAGTGTATTACACATGCTGGTAGTGTATTACACATGCTGGTAGTGTATTACACTGGCTCGGGGATGCACGTCACCTTTACCACATGTTAGGCCATATAATTATGAGGGTTGATTTTTTTGTTGTAGAGACAGATCATCCCATTTTCCTGGGTAGAACCAACACATGTGTGTATGGTTTGAAATTAGAATACCGATTAAGCCGGTGCTAGGGGCGTGAGAGGTACGTGTTGTACATTATATTACCTCTCGTAAACCGATTCTGCACCGAATCTGCTTCTTTTTCTTTCCTTTTTTATGCATCCCCTTTTCAGTATTTGTATAAATGTGTTAGCTGAAACCTCCAGCACTTTTAACATTGCGTGTTTTAATATAAATAAACGAGGGAAATACAATTTGGCGAATTGGTCAATTAGTTATTTTTTTCAATATTTATGTTTCCGCAGAAAATAAATGTTCGGAGCGTCCTGAGTTTGACTCCAAATTCAAATGTAAGGGAAAATGGAAATATTTTACTTCGATTTCTAATGCATACAGATGGACAAATCAATTCTATTAATTGATATTTTACCATTGCGCTGAGCAAAATTTTCTTGAATCACAACTGAAAATTAAATGCTCTGAGTAACAAAAACAAAAATCCATTGACGGCTCCAGAGCAAGAGATCAACATGTTTAGTTGGATACTATTATTGTGTTTTTTATTTACCATATTTGGATATTGATCTGATATAATCGAATCTGCGTACGCACAAAATTAGCATCTGCTCACACTTCATGCCACTAACAAAGGGTCTGGCAAACGCCTACTTCCGCTAGGGGCGCTTTCGCATTTCCTAAGTTGGAGACTGGAAGAATGACGATCTCAAAGATTGAGAAATAGGATCAAAGGCTGTTAAACATAGCACGTGTGCTAATATAATTAAAGCAAATAAAAATCTGAATGCAAGTTTGGGTTTGGATGGAAACGACAAGCGAGGATTTTTGGGGGTTTTAAGCAGCAGGAAATCCTTGGGGCATTTTCGGCTTAGACTAGATTATTATATGCCGAGTTGTTTTCCGAAAAAAACGTATCTTAACATCTTTTTTCTACGGCAATAATACTTTTGATTAGAAAGGTCAGTGACCTATATGCTATAACGGTTCATGAAGTGTGGATTACACAGTGGATTACTCATGCACGGCAATACCATTCAATTTGAAGGGTAACAATATTTGTTCTCATGGGAAAAAGTTCGTAAACATATATTTAAACATTCTTTTTTGAATAACTGTATAAACAACATTGAGACAAAAAATCAATTTTGTTTACGGTGGAGTTACTGGAGCATGATCTGACCTTGAGGTTGAGTTTGTGGCGCATTATTGTCACGGGAGTTTCTGATGCGTTATTGTCAAGGTTCTTCATAGCATACACCCACTGCTTGTCCAGAAAGAAGGATAAAATCCCCCTCCCCCACCCCCAATTCATGTTCATTTTGTCATATTTTTCTTCATCATACCTGTATTGTTTTGTGCTACTTGAGTGGTGGCAGAAAACAATGATAGTGACTCCCGCGATAGAAAAAAAGAGTGTCTACAACAAAATTTGCAGCAACTCTGCAGTTCTGCATGTGAGAAAGTTCTAGTTGCAGCCACTCTGCAGATCTGCATGTGAGAACGTTCTAGTTGCAGTTCTGCATGTGAGAAAGTTCTAGGCCCACTTTGAATATTTGTATCTCTATGCAAATGGAAAGTGGGCCTGGAATCATGTTCATTTATGTTCATTTATGTTGGCACCATATAACCTTTTTGTGTTGATGCGCCGTAAAACGCAATTCAACTCATAGCATAGACGCCCTTAGACAAACTAAGTCAAAGTCATGTTGAGTCTGAAGATAGATTTGACCTCATGGATATCATAGTGTTTCCGTATCTGTGGTACATTATTTAACCCTTTAGGCTTACCTTTTGTGTAATTATATTGAAGGTCAAACAACTGAAATAGAGCTAAAACAATCCTGACTATTTTTACATGTAACTTGCAGTTTACACTTTTACCTAGACAGTGCTATAATGAATAATAAATACAAACTTAATAAAGTCATGTTGTTCTAATTCACATCAAGTATGTACTTATAATTCTAGGGTAGCACTGCCTAGATAAATGTGTAAACATATCATACCGGAAGTTGCATTTAACAATTTTCAACAAAAAAAAAGGGTTCTATTTTTTTTTTCAAATGCAATCGCAATTCATAATTTTTCATTGCAGAGATGTTGAGATTTCATCTTATTTTCAGTAGGTGATACAATTTGTGTTACTCGGTTTTTATCCTTAGGCGCTATAGTAAAATAAAAATCTTTGGCAGAGTAAAAAGATGATAATTTTCAAGATTCTGATTTTGAAAGATACACATACTGAATCAATTTGCATTAATGTGCATGAATTATGCAGGGTTTTAAAACAATCACACTGTAGATACCTTAATTTTAACAGTAAACTTGGTTGAATATCAAGGATAAAGACCGAGTTTATCACCTACCAGAATGTATTAGGTATGTCTTATTTCTGGTCACTGATTGGTCAGTTTTTTTGATGATGCTCTATCAAAATTATGAATGGGATTGCACAGAAGGCGACATAAGCCTTAATCTGAAATCAATGAAAAGTCTGACTGTCTGAATATTGCTATACATGTATACATGTGATAGTGTTTTTTGGGGCGGATGAGCTAAAAGTGTAGCAAATTGTCTACTTTATTACGTATCAATAACCACTATACATGTACACAGACTATTAGATCTACGTCAGCTACACTGTCAGAGGAGAATCCTGACACACCAACAGTCATTGGGGTTGGAACAGTGATGGGGAAGAACCTCAGACCTAATGTGAGAGAGGAGAGGGCGGAGTTTTTATTGCCCCTTTTCCTACCCTAATATGTGATGATGTTGTGATTGACACCCTTAAAACTGTGTTTATATCAGGCAATTTAGACATCTTAGGCTATTGACATAGAACATACGTTGTTCATATTGACAGACACAAATAACGTTATCAAGTGTAATTTTGAAATCGCACCCCCACCACTCCCTCCCACCCCGCCACCCCATCCCAACGCCACCCCCACCTTCAATACTCATACCGTTTGTCCAGGTCTGGCCCCGCCAATTGCTTCCTCCAGCCCCTCGATGGGCGCCCTCTCCTGTTGAATCTGGTGTAAGGGTTTGCCCACGTGGGTCTTACAGTACACTTCCTTATCTTGAGACCCATTAGCGTCCATACGGTGAAACGTCTGCATGGAAAGGGGAAGTCCACAAATCCGGCAACGAAAACAGGCCTTGTGGAACAGCACCCCAATGTTTATCATTTGTTCCTTGTCCCATATTCGCCGGTAGCACCTGTAACAGGGGTCCACGGGGTCAGGCTGGGGCTTACGCTCGTACTTGAACTCGTACAATGTGGCACGTTCGTAGCTGAAGGCGTATTTATAGGTCCCGTCGTCTGCCCGTGACTCCTGCACTTGAATGTCTAATCCAGGATCCTCTTCCATTTTGTGTAATATTTGTTTACTTTGTTTTATAACACAAACAAAACGTCAACGTATTTTAAATAACGCCACTGATCACATCTTATTTAGTTTTAATGTGCTGCGTAACACGAATCAATTAATATACAGGTAAATCCTTTTTTCAGATTTTAACTTTACATGTTATGACAAAACCACGAAAAATGTGTAAGATATGTGAAATAAACATTTCCCAATATTAGGTGTGACCTACATATGTTGTCGCGTCACATCAAGCCCTGGAGAGAGCATAATTAAATTGATGTTTACCTGTGTAATTATGCTCACCTGTGCAAGTATAAGATCGCACAAGTTATCCCCCTTTATCGTATTTAAAATATCATCGCTACACGCACCTATAATACTAGGATAGGCGCCTGGAACTCTCAAAGTCAGCCCAATCCCCTAATCAGACCCAGCATGAGTGCGTATATAGTTAAAGGCTTAGAACTCTGGGTTCCAATTATTCGAACGTCTGTAGTCTTCAGCTTGGAAACTCTCTTAATAGCAACTGGGCACAACAGAAGAGAGAAATGCGATATGTTTCCAATCTATTAATTACACGGATAAAATATACGTTGCCTGAATAAGAACGGATAAGCACCTCGTTTGTTCGGATATAAAATGGAGCTGGAAGGTGATGAGTGGCTTAAAACAGAGGAAAAAAACGGCAACAGAACCGTAAGTTCAGTTCATGATTTTTACTACCACGGAACACTAGTTTATGCACAACTACGCGGACAACAAGGAACCTCACTTTTTATCCAATAGGGCACCTAATAAGTAGCTGCTTTTGTTATTGCAATAAAAACGATATCATCTGAAACAGAACAAAGTTAAAACTTGTGTATGTGCTAACTAAAGTCATTTATAATATACATTTAAGTTAATATAAGTTAATTAATAAATGCTGATAAAGGTGATCCTTTGGGACCCACAAACACAATTAAGAGAATAAAGCAGCAGCCACCTATATTGGGCTCGTTGGTCCCAACGGACCAGTAAAAAATAACACTACTGCCTCGAAGACGAGTATCATTTCGTTATCGATTGCAAAAAGTATACAGAATTAAGAAAATCGTACATAAAACAATACTATTGGGGAAAAAAAACTACAATTATTAAATAGCGAAAATAAAATCGAAGTGAGGAAATTATGTTTATATGTATATATAGAACTATTTTGAACAAATATTGAACACGTTTAGATTTATTTATCGCTGAAATTCAAAAATAATAATAATAAATATATAAATAAAGATATATCCCTTGTGGGGTCAAAAATAGCATTTGTAAAAGTATTGTATTTTAACACTTAACATGTGTGGTATATCTCTCCGTGTGGAAATGTTGCTGTGTTGCGTCTCTTCCATTAAATACAGATAGTAGTATTTGTTTATATTGTTGTTAACACTTTAAGATAACGATTTTTACTTCCAATTGAAAATATAACAAATAAAAACAAAATCTCTCCCAAATTGATAACCACTAAAATTCGGTTACATTTTACGGTTCAAATTAATTTCAACGTATCGTAAACTTGCTAACACATAAGTTTAACTGTTATGTCATTAGTACCGAATGTATTCTATGGTATTGCAATGCTTTGTTAATTTAAGTACATGGACTAACAACATGCCATCTAACCACATTTATTTGTATCTATTATGTAAACATGTTCATGTGGCCATATTTTGCTTAAAACAATAAACAATATTACATTTAAAATGTACAAATGCCAGCATTCAACTATTAAATGTAAACAAGGGACAATAAATACAGCTCGTTCATTTTGATATACACACTAACATTAAAGCCTGACAAAAAATAAGCTTTCTAAATTGGTTAAACAAAGTTTTAAAAATGTCAGATTTGCTATGACCTAATTAACGTCCATTGCTCGCAATAATGCCATCAGTAATCCTTAATTATATACTGAATATTCACAAGATCTTAATTACACCCGTAAATTTATTAATTACAGTGGGATTGGATTAAAATCCTGCATATTGCATGTATATTCATGCAAATTGATACAATATATGTATCTTTTTAAACCCGAATATTGAATATTGTTGTCTTTTCATTTCATAATCATTCTGACAAAGATTTTTATTTTAATATAAAATCTAAAGATAAAAACCGATGAACACAAATTTGATAACTTACTGAAAAATAAGGTGAAATCTCAATATCTCGGCAAGGGACCAATTTTCGGCGAAGTGTAAATTTCAATAATTTTCTTAAAGACTGCCGTTTACAATGTGTCACAAACTGTTCAAGAATACAGTACGCGAGAACCGATGTTCGAATTACATTGTTTTTCCATGTATCATTTGTATCTTTTTTGTGTGTTTAACCGTCGTTCTTCATAATGAACATTTAAGCTGTGTTCCATTTGATTGTTTTAGTACATGTATGACATTGTGTGATGTATGCAGAAATTAGACAAGCGCATGATTTTTTTTCTTTTATGACATTGATACACTAGTAGTACTTGTATACTATTACTTTGCGATGATGCAAATAGTATTATTATTATATTTATAATACATTATAAATTCTTCTTTTGTATTTCATTTTATATTTATAAAGTCCTCAGAATTCACCAGAACGCGTCATTTACAGGGTAATTTCGAAAAGAATATCTCCGGGGGAAATCCCCCAACCCTCAACATCCACCGCCCCAATGTTTAACTCCTTCCGGCTCCTCTGCATACTGTTTGCTCTGAGACTCTTACTCGTCCGAAGAAGTAATCAGAAGAAGAAAAAGAAACGCATCGTACTTTGGTCGAGTACTGAACCAATTAGGTGCCCATATCCAGGACGATTAGGTGTCTCGATCAAATGCGTAAATTGTAAGAGTTCACAATGCAGCAAGAATTTTCTATTATACACGGAACATTAACTACAATAAAGTCGATTAAATGAACTCAAAATAAAATCTAAAACCTCTAAAATCAGTTCAAATGATCAATACTCGCCTTTGCCAAGCAGAATCGCACACAAAAACTAAATTGTGTCGATTTCACAAACATTAAACAGAGACAGTGTTGTACATAAGGCGAACATAGCATCATTATGTTCCATGCAACCATTACAATTACAATTACAAAAGAAAGCGTAATTAGGAAATAATCCGACAATAAAGAAGGTCACTAGAAAATCGACTTACCTCGGTTATCCCAAAACAACAGTGAATATTAGGAGCCCATCGGTAGCGATTAGGAGTCGAATTGACTTTTATCCGTGAAAATTAGTTTTGATCATGCACCGTGATACTAGCATAGACGCCTGGAACTCTCAAAGTCAGCCCAATCCCCTAATCAGACCCAGCATGAGTGCGTATATAGTTAAAGGCTTAGAACTCTGGCTTCCAGTTATTTGAACGTATGTAGTCTTCAGCTTGACAACTCTCTTAATAGCAACCGGGCACAACAGAAGAGAGAAATGCGATATGTTTCCAATCTTATATCAGTCGAGATCCGACCACAAACCTTTTAGGAATCAGTCAGTGACCGGGAACACGTATAACTTAACATTGGTAAATCTGTCGTAGACCCCATGAATTGACCTGGCACAATATAAACCAATCTCATTAAAATCATATCCTAATTACGCTTAGATACTCTCTGCTAAAGAAGTGTAGAGTATCGTAGCGTGATAAAGGGTCTGATTTTAATGAGATTAAATATAAACCCAATGAAAATGTTGTTGTTTTCTTTAAAAAAAAAAATCTTTAAAAATGTATTGTTGGTATTCGCAAGTGCACTAAAACTGACTTCATGCTCTTTACGGTTTAATTATTGTTTATAAAATAGCTTGGTCTGGAAAACTTGACTCGCAGATTCGGCAACGTAAGAAATAATTATCATAATCTTTAAGTACAATATGAATTAATATGTATGATTTATCCAACAAAAACTTAGCGAGAGTTAATCGTGTTGTTGGCTTCCAAAAATGTGCCTCTGTGGCCGAGATAGTAACTAAACCTGTCTCGCCTCTCACCGCTGAGGGTTCGAATTCCACTAGTAGCTGGACTTGTCAAGTGAGAAAGTGTCGATTGTTACGCGTGGCGAGAGGTATATAGTACTGGTTTTACCAAGGAAAATGGGGTGGTCTGCCTCGACCACATAACAAAATTGACAGTCATATATGGCCTAATATGTGCCAAAAACTAAGTAAAACACCATCAAACAAACCATCATGTTCATGGGCACATCTGGGTAATTCCCTAGTACGTGTTATCATTCAAAGTCTAAACTTGTTTTATCATCTTACGAAACTTGCTCGAAAAGTTTTTATCATCAATTTAATTACAATCAACCACAGACCTTCTAACAAACTATTAGGTCTGAGCCTCAGCCAAAGTCGAAAATTAGTTCATTATCGCCCAACAGATACTGCCAGTCCGCTATTTTGCTTGAAAAATGACAAACAAAAACTGTTTTGACAAAATATCGACTGTAGTTGAAGACCATAACATTACACCTATAATGATATGAACTACTATCTACTGTATATTTAATGTTTTAACATATTCATAGTTATATCGGCCTCACCGGGTACCGTTATCACGTCTTAGCGTACTAGTATTCAAAGTTACATCCGGACCACAGTCGGACACTGTGTACTGTTCTCAGATCTCACACTATTCATACTTTGTAAGGAAGAATGTTCAGCCAGAACCTAAAACGGACTTGCCTCCAGAATGAAGACAACTTAAAGGGAGTGTAGCCAGACAGCTAAACAATCTTTATTCTTGAGAGTTCTGGAAAACTCGGAAAAGGGTGAAATAATTATCAAAATCGGATGATAAACACAGAGATTATTTAACTGCTGGGATCGATTATAGGGAAATCCTTCACGAGTGGTAGACGTGTGGTTCTTTCCACGAACGAGCGCACGCGAGTGAGTGAAAAAACAAAGCACGTCTACCATCAAGTCAAGGATTACCCAATAATCGATCCCAGCAGTTAAATAATCTATTTATTACATTTTAACTTACGTTTTTGCAAACAAATATTCGCTTTATTGAACGTTATCGGCGGATGACGTCGAAGTAAGCAACAATTTATTGACGTCAAGACTCAACGTCGCAACGTTAAATATTATTGTGTTCTGAGTTAGCAACGTCAGTTTCTGAGTTAGCAACGTTAGTTATTATTGTGTTCTGAGTTAGTTATTAGTATTTAGCGATTATGAATATTCTTGCACTGAGAAATCCCGATCTTTCACGCATGGAAATGTAATACAAAGAAGTTATGACCATTTGAATGTTCTTTATAGACGGATATGGAAGCCGCCATTATGAGGGCTATGACCTCATAGTTTTTAATGACCATATATGGACTATTTATGAATATGCTAATTTACTGATTTATAGAAAAACATTTAAAGGAGCTGTATGAAAAATATGTATACTTCCGGGTAATATTGCATTATATGTGACCAGTAAAGGAGTTTGCATTCATTTTTGCTGTAAATGATATGTATCAATGTACTATATAAGGTAATTTATAACTATGACATCATAGTTCTCAAAATGGCGGCTCCCACATCCGTTTTAGAACAACATTCACATTGTCATATCTTCTTAGTTTATCATCCGATTTTGATCATTCTTCCACCTTTTTCCAAGATTTTCAGAACTCTTAATAATAATTATTGATAGGCGGTGAGGGTATATTCCCTTTAATGATTGTTAGGCGGTGAGGGTATATTCCCTTTAATGATTGTTAGGCGGTGAGGCTATATTCCCTTTAATGATTGTTAGGCGGTGAGGCTATATTCCCTTTAATGATTGTTAGGGGCGGTGAGGCTATATTCCCTTTAATGATTGTTAGGCGGTGAGGCTATATTCCCGTTAAAGATTGTTAGTCGGTGAGGCTATATTCCCTTTAATGATTGTTAGGCGGTGAGGCTATATTCTCTTTAAAATCAGTACAATAGACAACGCTTTTGAGAATACGTTGTGAAATATACAGTGTTAAACACATGTATGATTTTCGTTATGTGGAAGTCCGGAGTAATAAAACGTTTTATTATGTAAACAGAGAAATGTGTCCACCCTGTTTTATCAATAAACGCTTGCTTTTTCTTGTTCTTGCTATATGTTTTCCCACTTCTGGGAAACCATCGTTAGACCATGTATTTGCATCACCATGATGTGCGCATACGTACGCAACATTTTGTTTTAGAAAACAACTCAAAATCAACTTTCCTTGCAGCTAAGTGTATATATGTTTAAAATATATATATTTAAAATTCCGGTTATAGGCAATGAAGACGGTTTATTAGAAGTAGAAGAAAATACAAGAATTAGAAAAAGCAAAAAAGCAAAACATAACTTTGTTTACACGTTCGTTTTATTATTTAGGCCTTGTTATGCATAACATAACGAAAACGCACTTTGGTGTCGGACATGGGAGATAACAGGGTATGGTGTCGGACATGGGGGATAACAGCGAATGGTGTCGGACATGGGAGATAACAGGGTATTTGTCATGTCAACTTATTCTCAAAACATTGTTCCTTTAACTGTTCAACGGAAGAATTACAAACGGTACCAGTTGTATAATGATCGCATAATTAAAATATAACAAATATAACGAACGAACAGTTACTAAAACATTTTTATTATATATTGGCATTGACACTCGTGGGAGAAAACAAAAAGTCAAAAAAATAACAACAACATGTCAAGAAGACTAAGTAACATACATGTATGTATTCAGTGCGCACCTACTATCTAAAATGGCGCTTTTAACGACAGGCTTGGCGGAAGATGACATTGTGTATCACTACTTAAACTAATAGAAGTCTTTTTGGTGTGTTGTTCTTTCATTCACTACATACATTTGCGAAAAAAACACACGTCTGCCTCAGTCTTGAATTAGCTGACCATTAGATAAGAGGGACTCAAGGTCGATTAGTATTTTTGTTAACTGGGCTACCCTCTTACAATAAAGGTTTCAATAAAATTCAAATCAATAAACAAAACTACGTTTACTTCTTTCTAACTACAAGCAAACAATACAAAAATGATAATAATATCCGAGGCGTACTGCAAGTACGCTACTACGAATACTAACTGGTCCCTCACATTATCTGTAATACGAATACCGACTAGTCCCTCACACTACATGTACTACAAATATCGACTGGTCCGTCACAGTGCATACTTATACTCCGAATAATATCTGGTCCCTCACACTACATGTACTACGAATACTAACTGGTCCCTCATACTGCAAGTACGCTACTACGACTACTAACTGGTCCCTCACACTACCTGTAATACGAATACCAACTAGTCCCTCACACTACATGTACTACAAATATCGACTGGTCCCTCACACTGCTTACTTATACTACGAATAATAGCTGGTCCCTCACACTACATACACTACAAATACGAACTGGTCCCTTAAATTGTATGTACAACGAATACAACGAATACTACATATACTACAAATACGAACTGGTCCCTTATATTGTATGTACAACGAATACAACGAATACTACATATACTACGAATACTAACTTGTCCCTCATACTACATGCTCTGCGAATATTAACTTGTCCCTCATACTACATGTTCTGCGAATACTAACTGGTCCCTCATACTACATGCTCTGCGAATACTAACTGGTCCCTCATATTGCATGTCCTACATAAATGTTTGGTTTCATTACAATGACAGCAATACGAACTAAATGTGCCACGTTAACGATATGGTTTCAGTGTTACAGTTCTGTCGGTTATGTATCCAATTTCACGTCTGTTCTATTATTTCATAATCAATAACCACTATAATATAGTTCGAACATCAACAGCAATGTAACACTCTGTAAAACAACCTATACAGAATACAGGTTGGTCGTCCAGTTAACCCGTAAGCCCACCTCAAACTAAATGCAACACAAATAAGTCGTTGACTTTCTGATAGATACCAGGGAGTAACTATACACTCCCTGTAGGTACATACATTGAAAAAACATAAAACTATAAAAACATCCAGATAGCGGAAATTTCTTTTCATGATTCGATGTTTTAACATTTCATAAAACCCGTCAGTGTATAGTGTAACTGCAATATGTATTAAAGGGGTTGATGCACTGTTTTAAAACATCGTTTATTTCAAAGGGCACTGAAAACCTTGAACAAAGCTGAAATAGTTATCAAAATGCCATGAAAAATAAAGAAGTTATGTACTATTAAAAATAAGCAAAGAAACACAAATTTGTGAACGATGACGTTATCGTGCCTTTTTTACCATATATGGCATCTGATTAAATGTCTTTTAAAGCTAAGAAAGTCGTTAGAAATGAAAAATAAGCATACAGTTTATATATTTTACATATGTATATTTTTTTTTTATCAATTTGCAGTGATTTTCTTTGCTTTACAACATAATTTGTCAATATACCATATATAGTAAAAAGGCGTTCCAAGATGGCCGCCTCCATTCATGTTCTTTGTAAATTTTCAATTGGCCATATCTCCTTTATTTTTCATGGCATTTTTAAAATTCTTTCAACTATTTTTAAAGTTGTCAGAGCCCTTTTAAATAAATATTGTTTGAAAATAGTGCATCAACCCCTTTAAGAAAAGACATTTTCAGGACGTATTAACATATAAATACCTTAATTAGTCGCAAAGTATATTTTAAATCACCCCCACCCACTTAAATCACAATGGAGATACGTAAAACTATGTAATAGTTGCAATGGAATTGAACTGAATTGGATTTTATAATCTCACCAACAGCTAAGGTGTATGGCGACTTTCCAGCTTCCATTGGTGGAGGAAGACCCCAGGTGACGCTCCGGGCAATTTTCGTGCAAGGGCGGGCACCTGGATACAAGCATCGACGTTCCACAAGTTAGCTGGAGAGCTTCCTAACATAAACATTCTTGGTCCCACGAGGGCTCGAACCCACGGCAGTGTGGGGCAAGTGATTTCAAGCCAGGAACAATCTATACTAAGCACCGACTACTGTATTGTAGATTCTGATATTGTTGGCAGATATAATCACAGTCGCTTCAGTTAAAAGTTTCATGTTTATACTCACAATTTCTCTATACGCACATTTCTGACAAACCACATTACCAGAACTGAATTGGGGTTTTAAGGCGCCATATAACATTTCATTAAGGCGCACCAACACATGAAATGTTATATGGCGCCTAACAGGAATGAACATGCCAGGCTCATGCTCTATGTACATCGAGATTAAAATATGGAGAATGGGCCTAGAACCTTTTCACCTGAAGAACTGCAGAGTTGCTGCAAATTCTATTGTAGACACTCCATTTACGCTGGAGCCACGTTTATTGTTTTTCTGCCACTGCTGTAGTGATGTAAGCGACATGGCACCTGAAACAATGCAGGGGTCATGATGATGACTTTTAATGAGCATGAACAAAAAAATATAAAAATGAACATGAAACCAGAACCACACGGGGCAAACCATATTACTAGTTGTATTATGACTAACACGGTTTTTAAAGTACCAATGTGTCAATATAAATGTGATCACTAAATCTGCTTACACAATAGAATACAATCGGTAAACATCCTTATCTTTTAAAACTTATATATAATTGATTTAATCACTGCCATTTTAATTACTATTTCAAAGATTTTTAAAATGCAAACCTCCGTGTGACTTGTATATATATGATATGACTCGTAACTGTAAACATGTGGTGCAATTATTGAACTGAACTGACACTATTTATCGCAATATATATAATATTTATGAATGAACCCTTTGTAACTTTAGTACATTGTGAGCGCATAACAGCATTTTCTATTATGTTTAACCATGTTGACTACTTGTAAACTATAATTATAAGGTGACTTATAGTTCCGTTGGGTCGGGTGTTTCTCTATGCATTTGTAGTATATGTTTGTTATTTCCGTATACACATGTCACTATAATAAAATATTTACTTACTTTACTAACTTGTATACGTTCACTTTATGGTGCCGACCGAGATACATATGACCTTCTGGGTTGGGTTCATATGCCATAATGTATGGAAGAACTTAAGAAAATAAATGATCTTCAGACTTGTTGATAAAGACATACTATTGTAAAGAAATGAAAAAACATAGCTATTAGTTTGAGGTTGACTGGTAAAACTTCACAAACCGACTGGAATATTATTAGTGACTGTGCAGTTTAGGAAAGAATATCATCTATTCGAATGTTTACATATTAAAATTTATACTTATAATTAGTACCGAATCACAGGATATGTTTATACCCGCGCAAGCACATGGTTGCCACATAACAAAAAATGTAAGATGCATTTAGATGACCAGAAACATTTGTTTTAGTCATAAATAAAGAATATATTCTGTTCTGTTCTATAACCCGAGTAGTACTACATCCGGGTCATCTAGTGGCTTTAAGCGATTGTCACGGTACGATGTCACACACTACCTAAAGAAACCGATTACAAAAGCCAGAACAATTAGACCCATGGCTGCATTGATATTCAGAATCCTCCTCCAGAAGACGTCTTCCTTCAAGAAGATCTGTTTATGTGCCATATCTTCCTCTAGACTGGTCTCCATTCCGGACTCTTCCGGAATCCCACAGATGAAGTCCGCCCACTTCCGGCACTTTCCGATGTTTTCCATATTGACATCATCATCCGCAGGTTCAGACATCTGTATTCCTGTTCAAAATAACAATGAATACTACAAGTGTGTGACTCTTAGAATCAGTCCCAGAATCAGACATGGTTAACGACGTTGCGTTGTAAACCTTCGCCTCTCACCGCTGCGGGTTCGAATCCCACTGGGAGCGCGACTTGTAAGTGAGGAAGTGTCGATTCTTGCGGATTGCGGGACTGACAGTACTGGTTCTACCCAGGAAAAGTGGGTGGTCTGCCTCCACCACAAAAAAATCGACCGTCATATATAACATTACATGATTTGAAAATGACGTAAAACACAATACAAACCATACAAATCAGACATTCACATATATTCAGACTACCCATATTGATTATTAATGCTGTCTAGTATGTCAGAGAATATATCCTGGTGGGGATTGTTTTATATACACTGTCCCGCTTTAAATGGGAAGACAATAGGGTAAGAGTGTTGTTTATTACGCACTTAGAGCCTGGTTTAAATCCTCTTCGGCCTTTTTGACACTGACACCTGTTGTCAAAACCCTTTTATATGTTCTGTGTCGCATACTTTGCATCTATTTATCTTATACTTATTTTGAATGCGTCTTTTTGGCCGTGTTCTGTGAAAACCAGAATTTCCTGTTCGACTTTTGCACCTACTTAAGTGTCTTACTAGTATACATAATAACCGAGCTTACAGAGATACAGTTTAAAATATTGTTTTATAAAATGGGCTTAATAGTACAACACATCTCCGATTATAGTTGGAAGCCATGACGATACTGATATTTGTACACATTTAACCCTCACACTATCATCGTGAGAGGGTGGTGCAGTACATGCATACGAAAACAAAAAGATAGAAAAGAGAAGGTAAGAAAGGTTGAAAATAAAAATAAATAAATAAAGAAACTGTTACCATGATGTATAAACAGAGTGCAATTCCGGATGCAAGAGACGGACAATGCGTTTCTCATGTAAAAAGTATAACAAATTAAATATTAAGACTTTTGTTTTTTCCACTTCTACTACAAGTGGGGTGCGTGGTAATACCATTGCTTCCATCATGCTTGGCGGCCATATCCTCAACCTCCGTGACCTCCGAGTCGTCTGCTCGAAATCGCGTCCACCAAGTCATCCCTTCATACTGACAATATAGAATAGATATATTGTTATGTTAATATACACACCAACATTCATTTAGTTAAACAATGTTTATCAAAATAAATAAATAAGGATTTCACAAGGGACTGTAAAAACTTCCTATTTTTTGTTCACCTTCTAAAATGTGTGGCTTCTCACCGAGTTGTTTTGACAACTTTTTACCTCACTTCCCAATTCCTATCTTAACCAATGAAGTAACCAAAATATCACGTGGCACCTTAACTTTTCCTTCTATCTCCTTTCTCAATTATTCACTGATTTTGACGATTCATAGTGAATAGCAAAATGGTATTATAATAATTTATGTTTATTTTGAAAGTAAGAAATTTTATATAAAGATGTTTAAAGTTAAAAATGTCGTCATTTTTCTCTTAAAAATCAAGGTTTTGACATAGTCAAAGTTTCCGTCAAACTCCTTTTTTGCTCTAAATGTAAGAGAAAGAAAAATACTATCATTGGAAAGAAAATTAAATTTGTGATGGTATTTGGCATGAATGAAACTTGTATCTATAAAACTCTTCATAATATGTGTGTTTAAAGTTGGGAAATAATTTGTGAAATTTTCGCACTGTGCCACGTGAACTTTAGATAATTTTCGTAGTGTCCAATTTATTTGTTATTAGGTCTGTGGGTAATATAACACGCTATTACTTGACACAAATTCTGAATAATCTCCTCATACTGTGACTTTAAAAGTTACCTGTTTCTTTTCGGGTGCTTTGGTCAAAAGACTTATTACAACTATAGCCAGTGACGTAATGACCAGGGACAATTGTCCGAAATACGTGTAGTGGACGTTGTACACGACGGCTGGGCGTGTTTCTGGTTCTCCGCACTCCGGCGCCGGATATACGAAATCTAACACCATCCGTATTACTCCGCACGAATGACCAATCACAATGCCCCAAAAGGCTCCCTGAAAAACACTGGATAAAAGTATTGTGTTTTTCAATAAATTCTTTTACAACTACTGATTTTTTATTTTATAAAGTGCGCAGTTCACTAGTGCAGACACTGGTTAATGACACAAAACGGTAAACATGGGTAAACACAGACACTGATAAACAACCATGGATATTTGTAAGTAGATCTATGTAACAACTTAGTATAAGGGTATACTGAAGTTTAAAATAGCATCAAGTTTTGTAAAATACGTCTTTTTAATAGGACAAGGAAACAATATGTTCCATGATTTAATTAAACAACTCCTCTTATTCGAATGTTCGGTCCGATGACCGTCTCAGGAAACGAATTTATTTCACAGCCTTCCTAGTAACTCTTTATTTAGCAGAAATGTAAAGAATAATAATAAAATACTATAATTTTATTATTATTTGTAGTTTTGCTATCAAAGAGTAACACTGTTAGCTGTGAAATTAATTCGTCTCCATGTGACGGTCATGTGGTTGTTTAATTCGATCAGTTTCATTAGTTCCCTGCAATGTTTTCCATTTTCCAATTTTGGTAACCGTTATGTTGAGGAGTGTCTGCGGTTACTTAACCCTTTCCCCGCCAAATTTCAAATGTCGTCTGCTAAAATTAATATTCAAACCTTCCGGGTATATTTTATATTTAAAGTGTTATGGAAAACATTCTTACTGAATGACGAACAGTGTAAACCCTGATCAGCTTGCACATAGTGTGCATGTTGATCTGGGTCTACACTGGTTATAAAATCAATGTTTTCGAGGGTTAATATAGAAGCAGTATATATATTGTAACTTGGTCTCGCTTTAGATAATTTCAGATTGACTCAACTATAAACAACCAGCACATGCTAAATGGCATTTATATGTTTAGCGTGCCGTAGTACTAAACGTATATTTGTGTTTATCAATGCACTTCTGTCATAAAAGGTATTAAACGTAGTTTAATAAATGGAAAACGTTTTAAAATTAAAAAACATATTTCGAATTTGATTTTCCGATCATATAAATTAACAAGAGACTAACGTATTCGTTCATCCGCTTCCATAAAATTGCCAACATAAAGAGGGCGCCGATGGGTGTGCCGAGGTAGCCTTGCACCGCCTGGATGTACACAAACAACTGACCACTTTGGGACGACTTGACCAATGGAATCCATAGAATACTTAGGCCACACAGCACGACAATGAACACCCTAAATACAGAATGTTATTAGTTATACAAAACGGATACAAACATTTAAGTAAAGAATACACATATTTCCCTAAATTTGACCTACGCAAGGCAATACCGTTTTTAAATGTCATACCATATGTTAATAACAGCACGTTAGCTTACTTGAAGGTTACTACTTGATTAACGCAAAACAATAAGAAGCTAGCCACAAACGTAACTAACTTTTGCTGAAAAGGTTGACTTTAAAACGGGGTTCGTTTCATTGTGAAGCTCTTGGAGAAGGATGTTGCATCTTACTGAGTTAAAAAGGTGTGTTGAAACCCGTATAATACCTGCCGACAATGAGGAGTTCCCTCTCAGTGGCCCTGGATCTCATTCTACGCCACAGGTCCATGGTGAACAGCGTACTGGCCGAGTTGAATATTGACGTAAGGGAGCTCATGATGGCCGACAGCATCACAGCCATCAGCAACCCTCGCAAACCTAAGTGGGATATATATTCCAAATGTCAATCAATACCATGAATATATGAAAACATATATTGTTTCCACGTCATTGGAAATAAATCAAGAGGACATACGTCTGGCCGACTAACCGATAGCATCAACGATATCAACCACCCTCACAACCCTGGGGAGGGGCGGGAATATATAATTCAAAATGCCCATACATTTGTTTGGCAATGTCATATACATATATATAAGTATCGCCCATACTGAACTTTTATAAGCCGGAGGAAGCATGGTACCTACGGCCACGGACGTGTTGGGTACCAAAACTTTCCCTTGTTATATCATTGGAATTTGACATTCAATCATGACATTCATCGAAATACAAGAACGCAACAGGTAGCCATTACGTGGTCCTGCCTTAATTCCATTAAGCGATGGGAAAGCTTATATTAGCAGGATTTTATAACGGATATTTCGACAATAAAAACATGTTTAAAAACATGTTTTACTAAAAAAATCCGATAAACTATAAAATTACCTAATAAATGTTTTACAATATGCAAACTCTTTAAGCAGAAATTAAAGTTGTATTTCATACCCCAGCCAACCTCGTTTTCGCTTCTTGGAGGAGGGGCTGGATGGGGTATGAAAGTTAATACTCGGATAACGTAATGTCTGATTAATCGTAAAATGGTTATACGTATGTACTAAATTGTGTATAGCCTTCCCTTCTGCTTTCAAAATGTTTTTTGAAAAAACTTGTACTCTTGTTTTATCTCGTTTTGGGGCAACGACCTGGTTGCCACAGTACGTGCAGTACTACCGAACATGTAATACTAGTGTACCTGTCGGCATCAGTTCAAGCACCAGTTTGGGGTAGGCAATGTTGGAGCAGCCGACGGGGTTGCCGCAGTACTTGTTACACTCGGTGGCGTTTACACATCCTATCTCGTCTGCCAAAAGAAGCATATGTGCAGATTTATTTCATGTAATTATATTTTACGATACAATATCAGATATAATCATAGTATTTATGTCAAATGAGTATCTTGCATGGCCAGTAAAAATGGTGGCTGGTCAATATTGAATCAGCTTTACATGGACTGTACATTGCGTTTGGTAACTATAATATATTCTAAATAAACTAGATTATATATGGAATTTATACTATACATGTAACACAAATCACTTTACGTATGATGGTGATGGTTGTGGTGGTGGTGGTGGTGGTTGTGGTGATGGTGTCTATGCCGTTAAAAGCGCACGTTTACTGTATTGTGATGCCTCGATAAATTTACAATAATATGCCGTTAGCTTACATGCATTTAAAAACGAACTTAAGCACACACGGAAACAATTGTATTCAACTATTCATAATTTAACGTTATTTAACCCTTAACCCCCTACATATAGTTCTTTCTTTGAATTAAGACCATTCCATTTATGTGACAAAGTTACTCGCAGGCTGATCTGGGTTTACAATGGATGTAAAGGCTATTGTAGTCGCCCTTAACAGGCTAAGGGTTAATAAGCCATTGGAATAAATTCTAAATACATCGGACCTAGAGGAACGCACGGCAACTTTGATTTTTTTTAAACTCGCGGCGTCCTGTAAGTGTTTCTACATGACAAGTAACTTTCATATTTGCACGTCATTAATAATAATCGTTTGAATAGTCCAAGGCCATTTGTGTTGGCATACTTTTATCATTGATTATATTGCACCAATAATATTAAAAATTAAATTTAAAAATATGCTAGAACAACGAAGACAATTTGAAAACAATAAATAGTATTACCTTTTATTTCATTATATGCAAGCCGCAGGTTTAAAGTCAAGCGTATACCTGATTAATAAATGTTACTGCGTGAAAAACACTTCAAGAGCGGCGTGTGTCCCTTTAAAGTAAGAACTGGTCACCATACCTGGATATAGGGCCCTACTGATCATGCCTGGCCAGATCATGATGAACAGAGGTAGTATCTTAAGGTAGCCTGCAAGGATGGCACCGCCCTTGGCGTGGGACAGATTCTTGGCGGCAAGCGTTCGTTGTACAATCACCTAAAAACCCAGACGAGCAATAGCTTGAGACAATGACCATAATTATATTTGTTAAATTCAAATGTACAAGCAATGGTTTTTCAAAGATACACGTTAACTTAATAATTCAGGATAACGGTTTCCCAATTCTTCTACAACCAATGGAACATGTGAAAAGGGTATAAAAGCGTATATTCATTTGAACTAGTAAGTGTTTTGGAAGAATGTATATAGATAACACGTTCAAACAGAGAAGGGTAGACAACAAAGTATTTAATAGTAAATACCGACAAACTGAATGTTTACACCGATATTTATTATCTTGAACAGAAAAAGAAAAAGCTTATTAAATAGGTAGACAAAAAGAAGACAATTTTAGACGTTTGGTTTGTTTTGATTTGTGGAAATAAATAAAAGGAATTTAAGATCCTTTAGTAGTGTAGGTTTATTTGATTTGTATCAACATGTGTATGTACGGACACCTGTCGAACAATAACCCCCATACTTTAAGATGTAATGGTTAAGCTTTAAACCCGCCATACCTGGTCACAGCACCAGTACCAAAGGCATCCGAGTGACGCCTGCAGCACGAGACCTGGCCAAGGCTGATCTGATTCGATGGGGTCACGAAGCACATGAAACGCGTCATGTGGCGGGAACCCGCACGTGCTGTTTCCGTCTCGCGTGGACGGAATGGCTTCCATATACATCTTCTGCAATTTGTTGTAACCGCCAACCTTATCCATGCCTGAGGATAACAAAGTCAACAATATATATGTGTGCTTTACTGTAAAAGGTAGGACTCAGATGCAAACATAGGGTTTTCTAATCTAATATTTTAAATAAACAATAATATTCAAGATTTACAAACCGTTATCATGTTAAAAAGGTGTATGTTATGGAATAGTTCAGCTTCTAAATACTTTATCAAACCATTTCACCCGAAACAATAAAATATATACTGAACAAAATAAATTTAGCACATAAAATGCATGTCAATTCCGTAGACGAGATACAAAGCCGTGTATGTTCGGTGTCAATGACAATTAATAATGCTACAAAGTCATTTGTAAACAAAGCCGGTGATAGAAATAAAGCAAATATGTTGGGAACGTACTTTTATAGGTTATCGACAATCGTTCTCATTCCATTAAAAAAGAATTTTTTGAAATAACGAAATTGGAAAGTTTTGTTTGAGAATAGCAATGATTTGCGAACACATTCTTAGCGGTTTTTAAACAATGACAGAATATGCAATTATTGGCAATGCCAAACATTAAATGTGTTCAAAGATGTTTTTGTATCAATTATAAAGTGTGTTGTATGCCTAAATAACTGACTTGTGGCGAATCACATATTGTTTATTGTAAAAGCTGCGAAGTAGTTCTTTTTTCAGAGGTATATTGCATGCCGTGGTATACTCACTTATTCCCACAAGAGCGAATGCTCCCGCAGTCATAATGACGGTCTGTAGCGTGTCCGTGTACATAACAGCCGCTAAACCACCTGTTAAGAAAGACACGCATATGGTAGTATTAACAATTCTTCTGTCGTAATAGGTAACTATAACAGTAGCATTCCTGTAAGATGACAGATCCACATGGTTGACACTTATGTCCCAGAAATAGTATTTAATAGTGTTCCCAATAATATGTTAATAGGCACAAATCCCTGTGGGATTTCATTATTTGTATTTTGGTGAATGTATGTATTGATCATCATTCATGTGACTCTATGTTTGTATAGTAAATATGTTGCTTCATAGAAGTCTGCGATTGACACTTAAAAGGTTTCCTGACACCCGATCAGTGCCATTTAAAAGGTGTTATTGACACCCAAGCAGAGAAGGTTAATAAGTTATCTGATATGCCCCATAACAGAACGACCTGATTGCCTCATAAGAGGTTTACTTTACAACACACAAAAGACCATGATTAGCACTTAACTGTATCTGACACCTCAGCACAGAAGGACCAGAATGTAACTTAATAAGTTTTCTGGCAGCCAGGCACAAACGTTGTCGATTAACACTTACAAGGATTTCTTGACATCCTAGTACAGAAGGATCCTTTAGAGTCTTAAGAGTCTTTCCGACATCTTAGCACAAAATGATCCTTTTGACTCTTAAGAGTCTTTCTGACATCTCAGCACAGAATGATCCTTTTGACACACTAAGAGTCTTTCTGAGAATGATCCTTTTGACTCTTAAGAGTCTTTCTGACATCTCAGCACAGAAGGACCATTTTGACTCTTAAGAGTCTTTCTGACATATCAGCACAGAAGGACCCTTTTGACTCTTAAGAGTCTTTCTGACATCTCAGCACAGAAGGACCCGATTTATTTTAAGAAAGGTATACGCTCCAGTGACGAGGATATTTTGAGGAGTACACAAATATACGCATTTGGTGCATAGCATGTTTTAGCAACCGGTACTCATCAATAATGGTATACGCACCAGCGACGAGGAGGAGAGCCACTATCGACACGGACGTGTTACGGTGACCAACGGTATACGCTCCAGTGACGAGGAGGAGAGCGACTATCTACACGGCAGTTTGACCAGTACTTACCAAGAACGGAATACGCTCCAGTGACGAGAAGGAGTGCTACTATCGACACCTACATGTTATAACCGGTACTTATCAAGAACGGTATACGCTCTAGTGACGAGGGGGAGAGCGACTATCGTCACGGACGTGTTACAGTGACCAGTACTTACAAAGAGCGATATACGCTCCAGTGAGGAGCAGGAGAGCGACCATCGACACGTACGTGATAGTTTACAGTGACCGGTACTCACCAAGAGCGGTATACGCTCCAGTGACGAACAGGAGAGCGATTATCGACACGTGACTTACAAAGAGCGATATACGCTCCAGTGAAGAGATGAAGAGCGACTATCGACGCGTACGTGATTCCGTGACCAGTACTTACCAAGAACGGTATACGCCCCAGTGACGAGGAGAAGAGCGACCATCGACACGTACGTGATAGTTTACAGTGACCAGTACTCACCAAGAGCGACCATCGACACGTACGTGATTCAGTGACCAGTACTTACCAAGAACGGTATACGCCCCAGTGACGAGGAGAAGAGCGACTATCGACACGTACGTGATAGTTTACAGTGACCAGTACTCACCAAGAGCGATATACGCTCCAGTGACGAGGAGAAGAGCGACCATCGACACGTACGTACGTGATTCAGTGACCAGTACTTACCAAGAACGGTATACGCCCCAGTGACGAGGAGAAGAGCGACTATCGACACGTACATGTCCCATCCCAGGGACATTTGGATAAACAGTGCTCCAGCAAATATACTCACCTGTTATTATAGAAAAGAGAAAAAAAACATAACATTTAGGAACTTTAAATAAATCGTACACCAGTGAAGGTTTACAGTCAGCAATCACGTATTATGAAATAACGCCTATTTTAGTGTTTTCCTTTTTAAAATACGGTAAACCGTCTGTGAAAATGACGGCAAATAATCCAGGTGCATTTAAACACTCAGACATGTCCGTACATTTTACCAAGGACTGTAAAACAGGTCCTGATTTTACTGAGTTTCAAACCAACTCTCGTATGCAGACAATTTTAAATTCAAATATGATAAAATAATTGCTATCGCAATAATTTATTTAACATAAATGCTCAACTCAAAAGAGTTTAAGAAAGCGGAGGAATGGTCAACAAGTTTACCCTCCCGTCGAACGTAGAATCTCTAGTTGTTGCAAGCGCGTTACCAGCAGACCCAGACCATCGAATCAAGTGTTCTTTCGAATGCAGGTTAGGTTACATTTATAAAAGCTATGTGTTGATTAAATGTTAAATTTTCTTTTTTTTCCAGACGTGTTGAATGTGTTATAAATACCATCTTACAGCAAGTTTAGTGATGATATAAAGTACGATTGCCAGCATACTGAGGTAGATACGCAGCCTCTGTCCTCCAAACCGCTTCTGTATGAACTCAGGTAGGGTATATACCTAGTATAAACATATACAAACTTAATATACACATTGGACAGGATGGTGAACACATTTTGACTGAATCAGGAATGGTTCGCTCCTGATATCGCCATACCACATATAACAAAACGCTCCTCATATCTCCATACCAGATAAAACAATACGCTCCTCATATCTCCATCCCAGATATAACAAAACGCTCCTGATATCTCCATACCAGATAAAACAATACGCTCCTGATATATCCATACCAGATAAAACAATACGCTCCTGATATCTCCATACCAGATATAACAAAACTAGATTCCATACATAGACTCAATAATCACATATTATGTAACTGTAAAATTTTGCGGCAATTCCTAAAACGTGAAACTACATGGAATGCAAAAAAAAAGTGTTTTTTTTTAATGTCTTCTTCTGTCAAACAACTGTTATCAAAAGCTGTTTTGACCTTAAGCAATTAGTTATAAATGTAAAATTTAATTGCAATTAAATTAAATAATGCTCTTACCAAAATTAGTGGACAAAAATCAATAAAATAATACTTACCCCTGCTGATATGTAAACTGGTAAGAACAACCAACCCAAAATGAGGACTAGTGGCATCGACTGAAATGGAACCCATGGTCCGTCAGTACAGAAACCATGAACATCGTCATACATGATATTACAGGATGTTCAAGGCCCGACATAATAAACTACTTTATGCTTCGACATAATACAGAAAGTGTAAGATCCTACATATTACAGGAAGTAAACAATCCTAAATAACACAGGAAGTATATGATCGTACATAATACAGGAAGTGTACGGTCCCACATAATACAGGACGTGTAGGTGTACCGGAAGTAAATCACTATGGTATTCATGCCTGGTGTAGTGGTATTCATGCCTGGTGTAGTCGAAAGGAGTTCCCAAATATATAATCCCTAACTTTTTTGTGATAAAAGGCATTTTTGAGTATTTAAGGCCTGTTTTTCTGGCTGAAATGATTTTATTGACATGTTTGTGATAGCTTAAAACCATTTGCATGGTTGTATGATGATTTTATTTATCAACTTGACAGTTTTGAAAGTGAAAGTAGAACACATTTAAGAGGTGCCGAATGAATGCAGTTTGTTCACGGTATCAACAAAGATCAGAATTTTATTTTCTTATATGCCACATGACCCCTACTATTCTCAGCAGTTTTCTAGAGAGGCAGGTCTCATGACTAAGAACATGTAAGTGAATCTTAGTTTGAATTTCATTTTGAAAAATGGCTAACTAGAAAGCTTTGTCAATATAGCATTGGACTCAATGGGATTTGATTTACTTCCGGTACACCTGTACGATACTACACAATACAGGAAGTGCACGATTACACAATGCAGGAAGTCCACAATCCTACATAATACCACCGGAAGTGTAAAATACTATATTATACATGGAGTGTATGATCCTACATAATGCATGAAGTATACGATCCTACATAATACAGGAAGTATACGATCCTACATAATACAGAAAGAACATGGTCCGACATAATGCAGGAATTGTACGATCCTACATAACACAGAAAGTATACGGTCCGACATAATGCAGGAAGTGTACGATCCTACATAACACAGGAAGTACACGGTCCGACATAATACAGGAGTGTACGATTCTAAATAATGCAGGAAGTGTACGATCCAGGAAGAGCACGATCCTACATAATACAGGAAGTGCACGATCCGACTTAATACAAGAAGTGTACGATCCTACATAATACAGGAAGTACACGATCCTAAATAATGCACGAAGTTCACGATCGTAGATAATGCAGGAAATATATTATCCTACATAATAGTACAGGAAGTAAACGATCCTACACAATGCACGAAGTGTACAGTCCTAAATAATGCACGAAGTATATGATCCTAAATAATGCAGGAAGTATACGATCCTACATAATGCAGGAAGTGTACTATCCTACATAATGCACGAAGTATACGATCCTAAATAATGCAGGAAGTATACGATCCTACATAATGCAGGAAGTATACGCTCCTAAATAATGCAGGAAGTATACGATCCTACATAATGCAGGAAATACACGATCCTACATAATACAGGAAGTACACGATCTACATAATGCACGAAGTGTACGATCCTAAATAATGCACGAAATATATGATCCTACATAGTACAGGAAGTATACGATCCTATATAATGCAGGAAGTATACGATCCTACATAATGCAGGAATTATACGTCCTACATAATGCAGGAAGTATACGATCCTACATAATGCAGTAAGTATACGATCCTACAAAATGCAGGAAGTGTAATATCCTAAATAATGCAGGAAGTATACGATCCTACATAATGCAGGAAATACACGATCCTACATAATACATGAAGTACAATATCCTACATAATACAGGAAGTATACGATCCTACATTATACAGGAATTATACGATCCTACATAAAACAGGAAGCATACGATCCTACATAATATAGGAAGTGTACGATCCTACATAATACGAACCTACATAATACATGAAGTATACGATCCTACATAATACAGGAAGTACACGGTCCAACATAATACAGGAAGTGTACGATCCTACATAATAAAGGAAGTGTACGATCCTATATAAATCAGGAAGTATACGATCCTACATAATACAGGAAGTACACGATCCAACATAATGCAGGAAGTGTACGATCCTACATACACAGAAAGTACACAATCCAACATAATACAGGCAGTATACGATCCTACATAATACAATAAGTATACGGTCCTACATAATACAGGAAGTGTACGATCCAACATAATACAATAAGAACACGGTCCGACATGATGCAGGAAGTGTACGACCCTACATAATACAGGAAATACAAGATCTTACATAATACAGAAAATACACAATCATAAATAATACAGACAGTATACTATCCTACATAATACAGGAAGTGTATGATCCTACATAATACAGGCAGTATACGATCCTACATAATACAGGAAGTATACGATCCGACATAATACAGGAAGTATACGATCCGACATTATACAGGAAGTATACGATCCGACATAATACAGGTAGTATACGATCCTACATAATACAGGAAGTATACGATCCGACATAATACAGGAATACGATCCGACATAATACAGGAAGTATACGATCCGACATAATACAGGAAGTATACGATCCGACATAATACAGGAAGTATACGATCCGACATAATACATGAAGTATACGATCCTACATAATACAGGAAGTACACGGTCCAACATAATACAGGAAGTGTACGATCCTACATAATAAAGGAAGTGTACGATCCTATATAATACAGGAAGTATACGATCCTACATAATACAGGAAGTGTACGATCCTACATACACAGAAAGTACACAATCCTACATAATACAGGCAGTATACGATCCTACATAGTACAATAAGTATACGATCCTACATAATACAGGAAGTGTACGATCCAACATAATACAGTAAGAACACGGTCCGACATGATGCAGGAAATGTACGACCCTACATAATACAGGAAATACAATATCTTACATAATACAGAAAATACACAATCCTAAATAATACAGACAGTATACTATCCTACATAATACAGGAAGTGTATGATCCTACATAATACAGGCAGTATACGATCCTACATAATACAGGAAGTATACGATCCTACATAATACAGGAAGTATACGATCCGACATAATACAGGAAGTATACGATCCTAAATAATACAGGAAGTATACGATCAAACATAATACAGGAAGTATACGATCCGACATAATACAGGAAGTATACGATCCGACATAATACAGGAAGTATACGATCCCACATAATACAGGAAGTATACGATCCGACATAATACAGGAAGTATATGATCCTACATAATACGGGAAGTATACGATCCGACATAATACAGGAAGTATACGATCCGGAAGTATACGATCCGACATAATACAGGAAGTATACGATCCGACATAATACAGGAAGTATACAATCCGACATAATACATGAAGTATACGAGCCTACATAATACAGGAAGTACACGGTCCAACATAATACAGGAAGTGTACGATCCTACATAATAAAGGAAGTGTATGATCCTATATAATACAGGAAGCAACGATCCTACATAATACAGGAAGTGTACGATCCTACATACACAGAAAGTACTCAATCCTACATAATACAGGCAGTATACGATCCTACATAATACAATAAGTATACGATCCTACATAATACAGGAAGTGTACGATCCAACATAATACAGTAAGAACACGGTCCGACATGATGCAGGAAGTGTACGACCCTACATAATACAGGAAATACAAGATCTTACATAATACAGAAAATACACAATCCTTAATAATACAGACAGTATACTATCCTACATAATACAGGAAGTGTATGATCCTACATAATAAAGGAAGTGTACGATCCTATATAATACAGGAAGTATACGATCCTACATAATACAGGAAGTGTACGATCCTACATACACAGAAAGTACACAATCCTACATAATATAGGCAGTATAAGACAATAAGTATACGATCCTACATAATACAGGAAGTGTACGATCCAACATTTTACAGTAAGAACACGGACCGACATGATGCAGGAAGTGTACGACCCTACATAATACAGGAAATACAAGATCTTACATAATACAGAAAATACACAATCCTAAATAATACAGACAGTATACTATCCTACATAATACAGGAAGTGTATGATCCTACATAATACAGGCAGTATACGATCCTACATAATACAGGAAGTATACGATCCGACATAATAAAGGAAGTGTACGATCCTACATAATAAAGGAAGTGTACGATCCTATATAATACAGGAAGTATACGATCCTACATAATACAGGAAGTGTACGATCCTACATACACAGGAAGTACACAATCCTACATAATACAGGCAGTATACGATCCTACATAGTACAATAAGTATACGATCCTACATAATACAGGAAGTGTACGATCCAACATAATACAGTAAGAACACGGTCCGACATGATGCAGGAAATGTACGACCCTACATAATACAGGAAATACAAGATCTTACATAATACAGAAAATACACAATCCTAAATAATACAGACAGTATACTATCCTACATAATACAGGAAGTGTATGATCCTACATAATACAGGCAGTATACGATCCTACATAATACAGGAAGTATACGATCCTACATAATACAGGAAGTATACGATCCGACATAATACAGGAAGTATACGATCCTACATAATACAAGAAGTATACGATCCAACATAATACAGGAAGTATACGATCCGACATAATACAGGAAGTATACGATCCGACATAATACAGGAAGTATACGATCCCACATAATACAGGAAGTATACGATCCGACATAATACAGGAAGTATATGATCCTACATAATACGGGAAGTATACGATCCGACATAATACAGGAAGTATACGATCCGACATAATACAGGAAGTATACGATCCGACATAATACAGGAAGTATACGATCCGACATAATACATGAAGTATACGAGCCTACATAATACAGGAAGTACACGGTCCAACATAATACAGGAAGTGTACGATCCTACATAATAAAGGAAGTGTATGATCCTATATAATACAGGAAGCAACGATCCTACATAATACAGGAAGTGTACGATCCTACATACACAGAAAGTACTCAATCCTACATAATACAGGCAGTATACGATCCTACATAATACAATAAGTATACGATCCTACATAATACAGGAAGTGTACGATCCAACATAATACAGTAAGAACACGGTCCGACATGATGCAGGAAGTGTACGACCCTACATAATACAGGAAATACAAGATCTTACACAATACAGAAAATACACAATCCTAAATAATACAGACAGTATACTATCCTACATAATACAGGAAGTGTATGATCCTACATAATAAAGGAAGTGTACGATCCTATATAATACAGGAAGTATACGATCCTACATAATACAGGAAGTGTACGATCCTACATACACAGAAAGTACACAATCCTACATAATATAGGCAGTATAAGACAATAAGTATACGATCCTACATAATACAGGAAGTGTACGATCCAACATAATACAGTAAGAACACGGACCGACATGATGCAGGAAGTGTACGACCCTACATAATACAGGAAATACAAGATCTTACATAATACAGAAAATACACAATCCTAAATAATACAGACAGTATACTATCCTACATAATACAGGAAGTGTATGATCCTACATAATACAGGCAGTATACGATCCTACATAATACAGGAAGTATACGATCCGACATAATACAGGAAGTATACGATCCGACATAATACAGGAAGAATACGATCCGACATAATACAGGAAGTATACGATCCTACATAATACGATCCGACATAATACAGGAAGTATACGATCCGACATAATACAGGAAGTATACGATCCGACATAAAACCGGAAGTATACGATCCTACATAATACAGGAAGTATACGATCCGACATAATACAGGAAGTATACAATCCGACATAATACAGGAAGTATACGATCCGACATAATGTGTGAAGTGCATGTTTTCATCAGTATGAAGCAGCTCCACTTTCGTTTTTACCATCATTTTCATCGTCATCTTAAGCAATTCATCATCATCATCATCATCATCATCATCATCATCATCATCATCATCATCATCATCATCATCATCATCAGTCTATTGACTTCTGGTAAAACAATGTTTTATAGATGTTGATTTCCTTGTTGAGCAAGGTTTGATCAAATTTGATACAAGATTGTGTCGTATATATTGTATTGGTTTAAATCGTACTCAGTTCATGCATGTTATAATAATGTCAGTGTTATTTACTCTCAATAGTAGGCGAACGAGTTTTGTCCTGATCATGCCCAGCATAATCCAGATAGAATATATCCACTGACGTAACTACATGGTTCTAAAGACATGCCCAGCTACGCCAGATGGAATATATCCACTGACATATCTACAGGGTCATACGGACATACCCAGCTACTCCAGATATAGTATATCCACTGACATATCTACAGGGTTCTACGGACATGCCCAGCTACTCCAGATGGAATATATCCACTGACATATCTACAGCATCATGCCCAGCTATTCCAGATGGAATATATCCACTGACATATATACAGCATCGTGCCCAGCTACTCCATATGGAATATATCCACTGACATATCTACATCACCATGCCCAGCTACTCCAGAGGGAATATATCCACTGACATATCTACAGGGTCATACGGACATGCCCATCTACTCCAGATGAAAATGTCCACTGACATATCTACAGCATCATGCCCAGATACTTCAGATGGAATATATACACTGACATATCTACAGGTTCATACGGACATGCCTAGCTACTCCAGATGGAATATATCCACTGACATATCTACAGGGTCATACGGACATGCTTATCTACTCCAGATTGAAAATGTCCACTGACATATCTACAGCATCATGCCCAGCTACTCCAGATGGAATATATCCACTGATATATCTACAGGGTCATACGGACATGCCCAAATATTCCAGATGGAAATGTCCACTGACATATCTACAGCATCATGCCCAGCTACTCCAGATGGAATATATCCACTGACATATCTACAGGGTCATACGGACATGCCAAGCTACTCCAGATGGAATATGTCCACTGGCCCATGGATTGTAAGCAGGAAATATATCATTTTCTCTTCGATGGCGTAAAAGCAGACATAGTTAACTTGGATCTTTTGGTGAAACACATTTAACTTTAGCTAGTACAGCCCAAAAGCTATTTTTAAACATAGTATCCTTTAAATTGTATTATTCGATAATTATGGATTTTTACAAGTGAAGTGTACATAAGCAAACCAGGGGCGTAGTCAGACCCTTTTGGAGAATACGCCCTTGGGGAGGGTGCGGGAGGGGTGTCCCCCTCCTGGTGGTGGGTGTCCCCGAATTCTTTTGACATTTGAGTACAATTTCGGAGGTTTGTGGCTCCATTTGAGTGAGATTTTGGAGGCTCTCGCCTCCATTCATTAAATGTTTTGGAGTAAAAATAGTGCCTCACTCACTACCACCCTTCAATTTTTATTGCTGATTTTAAAAAAATAAGCACTTTTATTTTTTCACATTCGATTTTCTAGAGTACGCCCGTGCGTACAGGAGTATGCCTAAATACGCCCCTGCAAACGATAATAATAATATCTGTCCAGTATTTATTTCTACTCTTCAGTAAACAGCTGTCGTAGAATATGGCACACCATGTTTATTTTAGGAATATTATCCAAGATTTAGACAATATGCCTACTTTTAGACCACCAAAGCTAAAATCGTGAGCCGATTTAGGTCGTTATTACGGTTAAGTTTCGGTTGGTTGGTTGAATGGGATTTTCAGCACATTGTAGGCTATATATGCCGGTCGAATTTTTTTTTATGTGTTTTTTTTATCATTATTTCTTTTTTGTCGTGGTGAAGGCAGAGCACCCACTTTTCCCGGATAGAACCAGTACTGTAGTACTGGATACCTCCCGCTTCCATAAAAATCGACACATGTTTAAGTTTCGATTAGGTTATATATGGATAACTTAAGATACAGGTAGCATTGATGTATTTATGTTTCAATTCATGTCACCAAGCGCAGACTGTTTACAAAATTTCAAACATTTTAAATCGCTCTAAATATATCAGTTTAGATAGGCCTACCCCATTTCGTTTGAGAAAAGCAATGAAACGATTTCGTTGCTTAAGTCATAAATAAAAAAAGAAATTGGGTAGACATGTCGCGTTGGACGGAAAAGAATGCATTTGCACTCACTGATACACCAGACGACACGTTTAAATGCTAATAAAACATTTATTTTCTAATATAATTTGCTCCACTTTTTAACACATAATCCGTTCGTTAACGCAGTGACTGAATGTAATCCGATTATCAACTTTGATTATATTTTTTCAATTTTATTTGACGAATCTCAGTGTTAAAATTAAGTTGATTCTTTTCAAAATTGTACATTTAAAAGATATGAATAACATGTAACTGGAGTACTTATAATTGTCGTCTAGTGTATATATAATATCCTCCGACAAGTATTTATTCACAGAATGGTTGTACCAACAAAATAACCATATTTATTTTATGATAAGCAATGAAATACTGTATTTTATCAGTGTAATAAAAGTGTTATTTCACATTGTGGAATATAGACTTTTATTTTCACAGTAGCGGCCGGGACTACATTTTTAAAAAACAAATTGTACATTCTTTACAGACAATGATTTGAATTGGATTTTAAACGTTAAAAAGAATTGACGGCCAATATAAATATATAAATAATTGTTCTATTTGGATATAAATAAAATATCTTTAGATTATTTTTTGTTGTCGGGCAAAAAATGTGTAAAGCGGCGTAGTTATTGAAATTGCCTCCCTTGTTGTTCTATCTAAAAAAAATTGTAAAAATCATAAAATAAAAAGAAAATTTGTTGTTTTGTCATGAATAACATATTTTATTTCATCTCAAAGTGAGAAAACTTTATATTTTCACTCATGCTTCGCATTCGTGAAAATATAAATTTTCTCACTTCTCGATGAAATAATATAGGTTATTGAATTTGTATGGCTAAATATTACTTGGAACGAGTTGTTCTGGCAAAGGACGACGAGCTTGCGACGAGCTTGCGACGAGCTTGCGAGTCGTCCTTCGCCAAAACAATGAGTTCCAAGTAATATTTAGCCATACAAATTCAATAACCTTTTTATTGTATACTTTCATATTGTTTGCGATCAATATTAATTGTATGACTATTACTTTTCATTGTATTTGTGTTATTTTTTATAGCTTTTGATGGAATTCCTATCTTAACCATTCAGTTTCATTTTGTGTGGATGATTATTTTGCGCGAAAACGACGTCGACGTCGAATGACGTCATTAAAAACATCAATCGATTTTCAAAAGTTTGTTTACCATTCGATAACGTTAAAAACAGTGGGTGGGTGACCATTTCAATTATTTTATCAATTTTTGCCATAAAAGGTTGAAAAAAAAAACATGTATTTTTTGTTGACACTATAGGAAGGATTCCGTTATTTTTATTTGAAAGTAGTTCCTTATTTCTATTTCGCGGCTCTTAGCAAGCACGAGCAAAAGTTCCCGTGCAATATCAATGCGTGCAATATCAAGTTCAATAACCTATAATACTAATATGAAAATAAGATTTAAAGTATGTAGATCTATATTTTTAAATCGTTTTCAATGAGGAAAACCCGCAACACTGCATTGACAGTAAGTAAGTGTAATTCCGTGTACCTTTTTTTCCTATGGCCTATGAAATCGTATTATGTGTTATATTTTGTTCTATTTACACATATTGATATATATAATATATATATTATTTAATTTATTATATATGTGGACAATATATATATCATATGTGCATACATGTGAACATTCTGTGTTATTCTGATGTATATCTTGTTATAAACCGCTGTAGTAGTTATGTGCGTGTACATATATAGTATATAATATGAATTATTCAAAATAAAATACATAACTTTTGCAACTTTGTGTTTAGCCTGTAGTTAGGATGCGCTTTTTGCTGTACAAGTGTTGACAGTGGTTTTTGTCCGCATTTTTTTTTAAATTGCACTTTTTGTCCGCACATATTAACGATTCATGATTATCCACACGGCGTTTTTTGTCATCACAACCGACGAGCGGACAAAAACTCAGGAAATTGCATCTTTTGATTTCGATATTCGTTTTGGGGTTTGGGGTTTTGGTTTTTCGACATTTTATTTTATTTATTTATTGGTTTTCGATATTCAAATGAATCTCGAGTATTCTTGCTACGTCTACTATAGTTTATGTTCAAAAGAACGTGTGGCCTAATGATTTTGAAATTGAAGTTATTTTTTAATATGAAGAAGAAAAAGAAGAAAAAGAAGAAAAAGAAGAAAAAGAATATGAAATATTCAGTGAGCCAAAATAAGTTGGATCAACACGTATAATTCTTACAGTATTCAAAGAAATAACAAAATACTTGCAAAATGACGAATTTATTTATTTATATTAATGAAAGAAAAATGTATTTTACGATATTTCATATAATTCATAATTTATTCAAATTACAAAATACCTTTAGATCCATGAGTATACAGATACATGAACATACATATACACACGGCAATAAATGGAAATTTTGTCATATATAAATGTTATACAAATCAAATAAATGTTTCCATCATTAGAGAGAACACTTACTAACACGTGTTTAAGTTGAAGTTCTTTCTTTTAAGGGAGTATAAAAGTGTAAATCAATATGCTGATGTATTATTTTATTATTAATGTAATACAGTATAATTTAATAAAAAAAGATTTCATTCAAGATCATTGTTTATACTTCGATATTTTTCACGAATGAAAAGCGTTTTATGTCACATAGACATGTCATATTAAAACAAGACATGGTGTAATTATGAAAGGGACACACGGCAATCTTGATTTTTTTTAAAAAACAACTTACAGCGTACCGTTAGTTTTTACATACATAATTTGTTCAATCATTAATATTAATCATTAGAATATTTCAAAGCAAATTGTTTTTACATATTAATAACTATATAGTTATATTGCACAAATAATATATTTAAACATTTGGTAGAATAACGAAGACAACTGAAATCTCTCTATTTTCTATTTAATTATATGCAGTCAGAATCATACAGGATAAATAAAGCCAGGTTCTAATTGTGATGCTTGATTTACAACTCCAGATTGCCGTGTGTTCCTTTTTAAACTAAGATTCAAATATATACTCTGTATAAAAGTATTTACAATTCAATAAAGGAACAGCATATATATTGTATAACCACTGAAAAACTGTCCATTGTGTTAACTGGCTGGCTATATACATGTAGTATCTGCACATATCAGGATAAATGCACGTCACAGAGTACACAATCGTTGGAACCAATCAGATTAATTCCGTAGTAGTTTCGTATAATATTTTTTACATCTTTTAACACTTTTTGGTTACGCCGAAATTCGTATTATATACATATCAATTATTACGATCGATAGAGCGATCTCAGTCTGCCGGCAAAGCGTTTCTTAGTCAGAGATGTACCAGTTCCTATAGAATATATATGACGTTTATTGTTTTTTACCAAAAAAGAGGTCCCAGTCAGAAAAAGAGAAACGATTTTTCACAACATCTGTGTCACTCGAAATGCGTGATCCATACCCAGAGTTAGACCGTTTGTCTGCTAGTTCTTCGTCTGCTTTTACAATTGCGCCTGCACTCATTGCTTCCGAATTCTCGTCTGCTGCATTATTCGTTTCTTTCAAATGTTCATCAACTTTCAAATGTTCATCTTGCAAATACCCTGCTGCTTGTATGTTTTCATGATCGTATCGGAGTTTATTATTCTTATTCGTTGTTTTCGTCGGTGCTCTTATTGTATGACCTGTTATGGTTAATCCGTCGACGACAGTCATATGCAACTGCGGTCCTGTTTCACCTTTTCGTTTCATTCCATCTGTTTTCATTTTCTTTGCAAAATGTCTGTCAAAATATAATTCATGTTCAGTCGTACCAGATCTCTTTTTACGACCGGGGCCGTGTCCGTTATAGAACAAGCTAGCAAGGGAGAAATCCTTTGCCAAGTTGGAAGCGGTCCTGAAGCGACTACCATATCCCAGATCATACCATTCGTCGGCAACTGACACGCGTGTTCGTTTCAATTTCTTTGATTCGTTAT
This sequence comes from Cyrtodaria siliqua, assembly GCA_037043455.1. Lineage (NCBI taxonomy): Eukaryota > Metazoa > Mollusca > Bivalvia > Adapedonta > Hiatellidae > Cyrtodaria > Cyrtodaria siliqua. Next base: position 13,388 of record JAWPHD010005340.1, on the reverse strand, counting down.
CCAGGCGGAACCCACAGGAACTCAAACACGTCCATCCGGAGAGTAAAACAAAAATTAGCCGGAACGAGAAGCGGTGGGCATAGCTTGCACACATGACGTAAGTTCAAAAGTTCTTGATTTTAAGTGCCACAATTACCAGCGCATTTGCTCAAGTTTACAATGCGACTCTGTCAGCAAACCAGCTATTTATATGGGTTTGGTCAGAGGCAGGGTCTCAACATATTAACACGTAACATGCAAATAAGAAGTAACGTCAACGAATACTGTTACATTAGCGACATGATTAATATCTTTGCGAGAGCTGTCTCAATAGATTCTGACGAACTAAATGAACTAAATGAAAAGGCGGATCGTCCAATGATAGTTCTCTACATTTTTGGAAATAAAAAAAGGAAATGTCGTCATGCTCGTTCGTGACTTAATTTAACTATTTTACTTGCCGCACTCATACGCCTTTTGTTATTCTGTCAGCTCCGTGTCGAGACATTTAAATGTAACCTTTACAGAAGGGACCAACAGTGTGTCATTCAGTACACTCGATTGACCATATCCATAATTATACGCATTAGCTTGCTGACACACTCAGTTGTCTCATGGCGCTTTGCCCATTGTTTGTACGTCTTTTGAGATACTGCGTCGTACTTTTCTACATTAGCACCGCCTTCAACTTTCAGTTTGTCAACTGTGTCAGCAGTGAAGTCTCCACCTTCGTTTGTCTATCAAGTTATGCTCCTAAAACTCTTAATGCAATTCAGCGAAAGCTACTAAAACTTTAAATTAGTGGCCAATGTCATTTTATCTATACTTTACTCATTATAGATATCCATGGTGCGCTGTAACATCGTATATAGCTCATCAGTAAGCTTTATATGTAGGCATATATGGGGCAGTCCTCAGTTTCGCATGAATGTCCATGGTTTCGCATGAATGTCCATGGTGTAAATCAGAAAGAAAGCGCTGTGGTCTAGTGGTAGAGCGTTGGACCCATGATCCAAAAGTCGTGGGTTCGATTCCCGTCATTGCCATATGCGTTGTGTCCCTGAGCAAGACACTTTATCTGCATTGCTTAGTACTGGTTCTACCCAGGAAGACATCGAGAGTGATTCAAAATAAGTTCATAGAGCTTTCGTTACAATCGATGTAAAACAAATAAGTTTAAACTAACTAAGCATCTTTTAGGTCCATTGATGGTCTTTATAATAATTATGAAGCACATGTTTGATGTTTTTTTCAGTTTTGATTACTTCTAAGTTTATTTTGGTGTATTGGAATATGCATTCTTTGGGGTTTTTGGAGGCTATAAATAGAAAAATGTGAACCAATCAAAAACTTCCTAAAAGTAGTTAAAATGGCTGATTTTCACTGACGGGGAGATCAGCATGGAATAACTTTTTAAAATGCCGGACTAGGTATGTAAAATTTAGCGTTTCCTGATATGCAAGAGCATTATGAGTGCAGACATGACCCTGATATGTGTAGGAAAAATTTTTATTTTTATTTATTGACATTTGAAATATTGCTAAAACTGCATTTTTAGCATGTTTTAAGGGGTGGGGTAATCTTAAAGAAATGGGACTAAAGTTGTACAGAAAATGCTTTTTGATACTTTTATTTTGTATGGAAAAATGGGTAATTGTATTGTCTTCTAAGAAATGTATGACACAATGATGATGTGATTTATTTTTGCTCAAGGATTCAGGCTAAGAGCTTGTCATGGGTTTGATGATTGAGAAATGTACATTTAACTGTGGAGTGCCCCCTTAAGCTCACATTTTCTACGTTTATAGCTCACACCAAAGAAAGCTTTATACGGTGAAAAGGCATGGTCATTCCGTATATAGCTTATCACCATCTAAATACAAAATTAGTTAAAATAGGAGCGCACAATAAAAGAAAATAATTGCATAAATTATGTTGCTAGTTACATGGCGTCTACCCTTGTTACTACTACTACTACTACTGCTGCTGCTGCTGCTTCTGCTGCTGCTACTGCTACTACAACTACCATTATAACTACCACTGTTACTACGACTGCTACTATTACAAATACTACTAACAGCACAACCACAACTACTTCTTCCGATACGACTACCACTACTTCTACGACCACTACTGCGCCCGTCCCCATAAACCTATAATAATGCTGCAACTTGCGTGGGGTTTGGTCCTCCCCCAAGAAAATTTGGGTTAATGGTAGTCTTAAATGGTGCATTCTGGTGTAATTCCAGGCATATTTTGTAATAATATGTCATGACACTTTGACCATTGTAGAAAATGAAGAATAGACCTGAACACTCCTAAAGCTTACAATTTTATTGCATTTTTCGAGTTTTAAATCTTTCAGTTTTTCAGACATTGAATGAGTATGGCACGCTACGCGCCTGCCAACCGCTTAATATTACAAAAATACAACATAGTGCAACAAGTCTTTATCTTTAATATACTTTTATATATTTCCTGGAAAGATGAGGATCTTGTCGTTACAAGTCATATATCTTAAACTATACTTTAATCATATATTTAGACATTCATGTATCATAATCATACAAATACGAAATATGAGTATAATTGGAACAGGACTTAAAACATTTTCAGTTTTTAAAAGAGTAAGCTTTATTCGGAATCAAGGCACATGCCCTCCTTATATAGCTTATCGTGAGCTTTATGCGGAGACGAGCTCCGTATATAGCTCACCTTGAGCTTTATTCGGAGACATTGCTCCTTATATAGCTCACTGCTCACTGGTGAGCTATATACGGAATGAACTATATACGGCGTTACAGTGCGCCGTTTGGGCCAAGCATATCTTAGTTTGCCCAAACCCGACCTTAGATTTTTCAGATAGGTAGGTAGGATTTTTTTGTAAGTATGTCAGCTTCTTTTGTGAATGCTGTTTAAAGTTTAACTGTTTTTGGACACTATGTTTTGTACTTATTAAAGATGATTTTAGTTTTACTAGGTGTGTATTGTAATGTTGAAAAAACCTAACTTTGTACATAAAATTCCTGTTCAAAACAATTGGTAAACCATGAAAAGCAAACACTACCAGTTCTTTTTATCAAAAAATAAAATAATAATCATATTTTACTGAAGAAAAAAAAAAAAAATATATTTATTTTTACCGATCGCGTTCGGGCAACACGCATACTTTTAATTATGACCTTGTGCACATATTATAATATAGACGAAATTAGTCCATGGACAAACTGCTCAGGAGAGACAAAAGACATATTATTTGATAAATGATGCAGGATTCTTATAATTGAAAAAAACTGATAATGGTGCATATTAACACATTGCCTCAACTTATGTAACATATTATATGAGTTCAGTTCATAAAAATAATAATGCCTGAAATCATGGAATCTTTGCGCTAAATAGTTGAAATCAACAATATACTCGAACAATGCTAAGGTTGTTTTAAATTCAATTTCACTTTGTCAGCCCGTGTAATGCACTTACTCTTGTTTTATTTTTGGCACTGAAAAACTATTCGTGCAACAATTGCATAACAACATTTTTACTTAATTTAAATTGTCTTCAACGCTGTTGTTTTTGTAACTACATGTTCTGCCAATTTGTATACTCCTTCGACTACCAGAATCTGTCTAGTTGTGTCGTTGAGCTACTTGAATGATATTCTTGCTTAGTTGTGTCTTTGAGCCACTTGAATGACATTCCGTGTGTTTTACATAACACAACATATCTTTCTTCTTTTTTTAAAACCTTTTGAAAAGTTTATTGTTAAAGTACAGACAAAATGGATGCACAGTTGTTTTAACAGTCTGCTTTTCATATTTCAATATATGATGCGTTGTTTTATTAATTAATTAATCTAGCACAATGTATGGGGTTTTACGTCGCTTTTAACAATACTTGATACCACGTACGACGGTGTCTACTTGTATAGCAGTGAGTTCAAATCTCCACTATACATAGTGCTGTCACACTGGCATACCACGTCGTAGACACATTACATGATACCCCACCCAGTCACTGACACCAAGTCGACCAGTCCTAGTAATACCCTTTATACACTGAGCGTCAAGCAAGGAAGCTACAAGTACCAGGCCTTGAATTCACCAACCAATCTTGAGAATATTCTTAGACGTATGTAAATTTCAATCACAAATAATTCTATAAGTTTACAAAATAAACATTTATAACAAGCTGCTATGTATAAATATGATGCATACTAATAAATAGCAACTTCTTACGATTGTTTATCTTTGAAGGTCATTTGTGAACGAATTTTCAGTATTTGAGCTCAAGTCTAAGAATAGTTTGAAGAATGGTTGGTGAATTCCATGCCAGTTGTATGAAGTCGTTGGAGTGACCGGCCGGGGATCGAATACACGACCTCCCGCCGACCTCCCGCGTGCGAGGCGGACGCATTACAACGAAGCCACATCGCGGTTGCAGAAGAACCAATCACCTTTGTATAACATATATTGGCATGTTTAATTTTTAATAAAAACGTTAATAATGTGATACATTTTTATTTCATTAAAAAGCAGTTGCGATCAGTGAAGGAGCTCTTCTGCGAACCAGGACCCGTACCCATAAAGTAACTTAAGTGGAAAATAGTACTTAAGTCAAAATTTAAGATTTTTACATATTTTTAAATATCCTTATTAACACTACAGACCATCTATTTTAAGATAAATATTTAGCTGTAGGTTTTATTTATCCATACCCTTATTAGCAATGTTAAGGAAACATCTGATATAAAAAGGTGTTTAAAAAATTGATAAAATTTGACTTAAGTTAAGATATTGCTAAGAAGCGTTATGAATACGGACTCAGGGTATTTCTATGTAGATCAGTATCAAAGCTAGCCGAGGTACTCTAATTTATGTCTCGTCGGCAAAACCCTTGATCAACTTTGACGCTTGATTTTAAATGTATACAATTTGTCTTCCTTTTTGCTTTAAAGCAAGCGTCGCAGATGATCTCGAAAATTATGGTCGCTGTAGCCTTTTTTCACGGTGTTAATTTGTATTTTTGTTGAAAGAGTGTTGACTTTTTTATTCGACAATCGAGGCTCTGCTGTATTGATGTCTATAAGATTGATAGATACGTACCGTATGACCATGAATTAACATAGCATTTTTCAAATTCAGTTTTCGATTAATCACTCTGATAACGTTGTAAAACACAATTCATTGTAATAGCCGTCACTGCAAAGTGGATAAATGGCATGTTGATGCACGTGTGCGAAGGTTTATACGTTATCAATCAGTATGCACTATGTGTTGGCCTATTCGGCTATGACCTTGAAATTAAATTATATTTAATCGGGTTAAGGTGACTGTACCCTATTGCAAAAACCGGTCTGATTGGCAGAAAAAGTATATGGGACCCCAATGCCTAATGCATACATAAGCCTTATTTTGATTGGATGATAGACTAGGTGGGAAATCCAATTAGGTTAACTTGAATTTGTTATTTATTTCTGATTATTATTTGACATAGCTTTCATTTGTATGATTCAGCTCTATGATATAGCAGAATAAAAAGGAAAGAGGGTGATTTAAATAAATTAATTTGGGGATTCCCTCAAATTGTAGGGACATGTCCTTTGGACATCTAGAAGTGGCACTAAAAATAGGTCAACCCCTAACACGAAGTTCCTGTTTACATGCATCTAAGCTTCATCTGTGTAACAGGGTAAGCAACAATAAGCCTGGGGTTTTTGTTTGCATGTCAGATGGGAAAACATTAAACAGTAAGTCTATGGAAAATGAAATAGTGGTCTATGACCTAAACCCTGTTAAATACCACCCTATATTATGTCGCTTCCATATACCAATATGGCCCAGAAATATATACAACTATCTGTTTATCCTTGGTATTTATACAAAGTTATAAACGTAAATATACTGTCTCAAAATTTGGTAATCACCAAACCTTTCTCGCCATATTTTTTACCCAGATGAAGGATATTTATGGTTTCTTTTATATGGTTTAAGTAGATATATAGATATGTTGAGTATAGAATGATAACATTCAATCATCGTAAAACAAATAATGTTTGAGTGTTTTATGCTGTTGGTAAACCGAACCACCGTAAAATGTCGATTTGAAATATTGGTGCTCAGCAAACTTTGAGAAGTAAATAAATATATAATTGTCAAAAACGCATTTATTATTGGTGCACAACAAGATAAAAAAGTTCTTCTTGCGCTTGTGTTTCGCTTCAAGGAGAAGCCATAATGATGAAGTGTGTACAACCATTGAATTACTTTGAAATAGAGGTTAATAGCTGTCTTTCTATCGTAGGCTGGTCTATCTGTTTATGTTACAAGAGGGTGCATCGGAGAAACAACAGTAACTGACCAGTTGCGAATTGTGCAAACCCCTTTTTTTAGCCAGATCATTGTATTCACCACAGGAGATTTAGGGTTAAATAGAGGATATATGTTGTTTTGGAGTGAATAACCTATTGTATTAATAACATAATGAATTTTGGGGAACATTTGCAAATACTTTTGGGGAACAAGGGAACATTGGACAAATAATTTTGGGGAACAAAGTCAAATATTTTTGGGGAACAAGGGTACATTGGGCCATATTTTCAGGGAACAAGGGAACATTGAACCCCGTCGAAGGGTCGTGGGAGATGTCGTTTGAATTTTAGTTTTGGCGGCCACATCTTTAATGTACGGAAACTAAACTGCACAATAAACATTGTAACCAAGTGATAGTGAAATCCACAAGGCGATTTCAGAGAGTCTTTTTTTATATTTCCCAGTATATTAATTTTCTTGTTAAACTAGCTTCGCCGAGGCGGCCATTTTGAAAACCGTACGACCGGGAAAACAAAAACTTGATAAAAGCCCACACAAATAAGCATGCAAGTGAAATTTAATTACAGCTTTGAGGAGATGTCGTTTACAGTTTCAAAAATGTTCGCCATTTCCTGAAAAAGCATCACACAAGAATCAGTCTAACCAATTTCAAAACACGCAGTTAAGAAAGCGGTTGGGATTTTGTGAACTTGTTACCGACCGACGGTCAACGGGTGAAATACCAGTGCATCAGCTTAACTGACCTTTGGACAGTAAAATTACAAACTATAGACAACATACCATCCACTCATAGAGGACAATAGCGATACCACTTGCCGCGCCTGTCCCCGCTAACCCTACAAAGTGTTCACTGCCGATGTTGCTGGAAAATAGAGAGGCTCCAACCTGAAACAAAGCACGATTATAGTGAATGTTTGAATTGTATAACACATTTGATATACACATTTAGAAGCAATAGAGCCTTTCCCAGAGAGACGGATAGAATACAGACGACCATGGAATCTCTTACTATGGAATCGACTCTACTGCATGGTACTTGGGGCGCCTCGTTAGCGTTCATAACGGACACCTGCAATCATTCGAAACATCTCGATGTTTATCTGACGGCGGCAACTGTCGTCAGTTTGTTTGAGTGAAACGCGACATGCGCAGTGAGGCAGTCTACACGACAACCCTGGTAGAGATTATCCGAACAAAGCCGGGATAATGGTCTGCCATCCTTGGAAAAAAAGAAGATCCAAAATCGATGGATATTTTAGGCATGAGCAATGTCAATCATATAGAACATGGAACACTATTGAAGTGGACATAATATCAGAAAGAATACTTATATGGAGAAATTGTGCCCTTTATATCCGAAAAGTTTGATACTTTCTATAGACAAGTATGAGTTAAAGTTGTTTTGTTTTTATGTGAAATAAATATGTCCGTAGAAAAGTCCATTTATCCAGCGAGACATCATTTATAAATAAAATACGCCATTTTATCACATCATTCAAATTCCGAAGTACACCATTGTTAAAAAAAGAAAGAAAGACTTTCTTTATATACATGTGTCTTCACATCGTGTCTTTTTTGTTTCATATCATATCTCTAAGTTCCATATCGTGTCTTTGAGTCCCATATCGTGTCTCAATGTCTCATATTGTGTCTAGTTGTCCCATATCGTGTCTCAATTTCACATGTCGTGTCTCAATGGCCCATATCGTGTCTCAATGTCTCATATCGTGTCTCCATGTCCCTTATCATGTATCAATATACCATATCGTGTCTCTATGTTACATGTCGTATCTCTACGTCCCATATCGTGTATCAATGTCCCATATCGTGTATAAGTGTCCCATATCGCGTCTATATGTCCCATATCGCGTCTCATTGTCCCATATCGTGTCTCAGTGTCTATATCGTGTCTCAATGTCTCATATCATGTCTATGTTCCATATCTATGCCCCATATCGTGTCTCAATGTCCCATATCGTGTCTAGATGTCCAATATCGTGTCTCAATGTCTCATATAGTGTCTCTACGTTCTATATCGTGTCTGTACGTCCCATATCGCGTCTCTATGTCCCTTATCGCGTCTCTATGTTCCATATCGCGTCTCTATCATCCATATCGTGTCTCTATGTTCCATATCGTGTCTGTATGTCCTACATCGTGTCTCAATGTCTCATATAGTGTCTCTACGTTCTATATCGTGTCTGTACGTCCCATATCGCGTCTCTATGTTCCATATCGCGTCTCTATCATCCATATCGTGTCTCTATGTTCCATATCGTGTCTGTATGTCCTACATCGTGTCTCAATGTCTCATATAGTGTCTCTACGTTCTATATCGTGTCTGTACGTCCCATATCGCGTCTCTATGTTCCATATCGCGTCTCTATCATCCATATCGTGTCTCTATGTTCCATATCGTGTCTGTATGTCCTACATCGTGTCTCAATGTCTCATATAGTGTCTCTACATTCCATATCGTGTCTATACGTCCCATATCGTGTCACAGTGTCCCATATCGTGTCTATATGTCCCACATCGTGTCTCCATGTCCCACATCGTGTATCCATGTCCCATATCGTGTCTATATGTCCCATATCGTGTCTATATGTCCCATATCATGTCTATATGTTTCATATCGTGCCTCTATGTCCCATATCGTGTCTATATGTCCCATATCATCATGATCATGTCTATATGTTTCATATCGTGTCTCCATGTCTGATATCGTGTCTCTATGTTTCATATCGTGTCTCTATTTTCCATATCGTGTCTCTATGTCCCATATCGTGTCTCTATGTCCCATATCGTGTCTCTATGTTCAATATCGTGTCACTCTATGTTCAATATCGTGTATCTATGTTCCATATCGTGTCTATATGCCCCATATCGTATTTCTATGTCACATATCCTGTGGATTTGTTTTATATCGATTCTCTATGTTCCACATCGTGTCTCTATGTCCCATATCGTGTCTCTGTGTTCCATATCGTGTCTCTATGTTCCATATCGTGTCTCTATGTCCCATATCGTGTCTCTGTGTCCCATATCGTGTCTCTATGTCCCATATCGTGTCTCTATGTCCCATATCGTGTCTCTATGTTCCATATCGTGTCTCTGTGTCCCATATCGTGTCTATATCGTGCGTGTCTCTATGTTCCATATCGTGTCTCTGTGTTCCATATCGTGTCTCTGTGTCCCATATCGTGTCTCTGTGTTCCATATCGTGTCTCTATGTCCCATATCGTGTCTCTATGTCCCATATCGTGTCTCTATGTCCCATATCGTGTCTCTATGTTCCATATCGTGTCTCTGTGTCCCATATCGTGTCTATATCGTGCGTGTCTCTATGTTCCATATCGTGTCTCTGTGTTCCATATCGTGTCTCTATGTTCCATATCGTGTCTCTGTGTCCCATATCGTGTCTCTGTGTTCCATATCGTGTCTCTGTGTTCCATATCGTGTCTCTGTGTTCCATATCGTGTCTCTGTGTCCCATATCGTGTCTCTATGTTCCATATCGTGTCTCTATGTCCCATATCGTGTCTCTGTGTCCCATATCGTGTCTCTATGTCCCATATCGTGTCTCTGTGTTCCATATCGTGTCTCTGTGTTCCATATCGTGTCTCTGTGTCCCATATCGTGTCTCTGTGTTCCATATCGTGTCTCTATGTCCCATATCGTGTCTCTATGTCCCATATCGTGTCTCTGTGTTCCATATCGTGTCTCTATGTTCCATATCGTGTCTCTGTGTCCCATATCGTGTCTCTGTGTTCCATATCGTGTCTCTGTGTTCCATATCGTGTCTCTGTGTCCCATATCGTGTCTCTGTGTCCCATATCGTGTCTCTGTGTTCCATATCGTGTCTCTGTGTCCCATATCGTGTCTCTATGTTCCATATCGTGTCTCTATGTCCCATATCGTGTCTCTGTGTTCCATATCGTGTCTCTGTGTTCCATATCGTGTCTCTATGTCCCATATCGTGTCTCTGTGTTCCATATCGTGTCCCTATGTCCCATATCGTGTCTCTGTGCTCCATATCGTGTCTCTGTGTTCCATATCGTGTCTCTATGTCCCATATCGTGTCTCTGTGTTCCACATTGTGTCTCTATGTCCCATATCGTGTCTCTATGTCCCATATCGTGTCTCTGTGTCCCATATCGTGTCTCTGTGTTCCATATCGTGTCTCTATGTCCCACATCGTGTCTCTATATCCCATATCGTGTCTCTGTGTTCCATATCGTGTCTCTATGTCCCATATCGTGTCTCTGTGTTCCATATCGTGTCTCTATGTCCCATATCGTGTCTCTGTGTTCCATATCGTGTCTCTATGTCCCATATCGTGTCTCTATGTCCCATATCGTGTCTCTGTGTCCCATATCGTGTCTCTGTGTTCCATATCGTGTCTATATCGTGCGTGTCTCTATGTCCCATATCGTGTCTCTATGTTCCATATCGTGTCTCTATGTCCCATATCGTGTCTCTGTGTCCCATATCGTGTCTCTATGTTCCATATCGTGTCTCTATGTCCCATATCGTGTCTCTATGTCCCATATCGTGTCTCTATGTTCCATATCGTGTCTCTATGTCCCATATCGTGTCTCTGTGTCCCATATCGTGTCTCTATGTCCCATATCGTGTCTCTGTGTTCCATATCGTGTCTCTATGTCCCATATCGTGTCTCTGTGTTCCATATCGTGTCTCTATGTTCCATATCGTGTCTCTATGTCCCATATCGTGTCTCTGTGTACCATATCGTGTCTCTATGTTCCATATCGTGTCTCTATGTCCCATATCGTGTCTCTGTGTCCCATATCGTGTCTCTGTGTCCCATATCGTGTCTCTGTGTTCCATATCGTGTCTATATCGTGCGTGTCTCTATGTCCCATATCGTGTCTCTATGTTCCATATCGTGTCTCTATGTCCCATATCGTGTCTCTGTGTCCCATATCGTGTCTCTGTGTTCCATATCGTGTCTCTGTGTTCCATATCGTGTCTCTATGTCCCATATCGTGTCTCTGTGTTCCATATCGTGTCTCTATGTTCCATATCGTGTCTCTATGTTCCATATCGTGTCTCTATGTCCCATATCGTGTCTCTGTGTCCCATATCGTGTCTCTGTGTCCCATATCGTGTCTCTGTGTTCCATATCGTGTCTATATCGTGCGTGTCTCTATGTCCCATATCGTGTCTCTATGTTCCATATCGTGTCTCTATGTCCCATATCGTGTCTCTATGTCCCATATCGTGTCTCTGTGTTCCATATCGTGTCTCTGTGTCCCATATCGTGTCTCTGTGTTCCATATCGTGTCTCTATGTCCCATATCGTATATCTGTGTTCCATATCGTGTCTCTATGTTCCATATCGTGTCTCTATGTCCATATCGTGTCTCTATGTTCCATATCGTGTCTCTATGTCCCATATCGTGTCTCTATGTTCCATATCGTGTCTCTATGTTCCATATCGTGTCTCTATGTCCCATATCGTGTCTCTATGTCCCATATCGTGTCTCTGTGTTCCATATCGTGTCTCTGTGTCCCATATCGTATATCTGTGTTCCATATCGTGTCTCTGTGTTCCATATCGTGTCTCTATGTCCCATATCGTGTCTCTATGTCCCATATCGTGTCTCTATGTCCCATATCGTGTCTCTGTGTTCCATATCGTGTCTCTATGTTCCATATCGTGTCTCTATGTTCCATATCGTGTCTCTGTGTTCCATATCGTGTCTCTGTGTTCCATATCGTGTCTCTATGTCCCATATCGTGTCTCTGTGTTCCATATCGTGTCTCTATGTTCCATATCGTGTCTCTATGTTCCATATCGTGTCTCTGTGTTCCATATCGTGTCTCTGTGTTCCATATCGTGTCTCTGTGTTCCATATCGTGTCTCTATGTTCCATATCGTGTCTCTATGTTCCATATCGTGTCTCTGTGTTCCATATCGTGTCTCTGTGTTCCATATCGTGTCTCTATGTTCCATATCGTGTCTCTGTGTCCAATATCGTGTCTCTATGTCCCATATCGTGTCTCTGTGTCCCATATCGTGTCTCTATGTCCCATATCGTGTCTCTATGTTCCATATCGTGTCTCTATGTTCCATATCGTGTCTCTATGTTCCATATCGTGTCTCTATGTTCCATATCGTGTCGCTATGTCCCATATCGTGTCTCTATGTCCCATATCGTGTCTCTATGTTCCATATCGTGTCTCTGTGTCCCATATCGTGTCTCTGTGTTCCATATCGTGTCTATATCGTGCGTGTCTCTATGTCCCATATCGTGTCTCTATGTTCCATATCGTGTCTCTATGTCCCATATCGTGTCTCTATGTCCCATATCGTGTCTCTGTGTTCCATATCGTGTCTCTATGTTCCATATCGTGTCTCTATGTCCCATATCGTGTCTCTGTGTCCATATCGTGTCTCTGTGTCCCATATCGTGTCTCTGTGTTCCATATCGTGTCTATATCGTGCGTGTCTCTATGTCCCATATCGTGTCTCTATGTTCCATATCGCGAGGATTTGTTTTATATCGTGTCGCTATGTTCCATATCGTGTCTCAATGTGCCATATCGTGTCTATATGTTCAATATCGTGTCTCTGTGTTCCATATCTCGTGGACTTTTTTATATCGTGTCTCTATGTTCCATAACGTGTCTCTATGTCCCACATCGTGTCTCTATGATCCATATCGCGTGAAATTTGTTTTATCGTGTCTCTATGTTCCATATTGTGTCTCTATGTTCCATATCGTGTCTTTGTGTCCTATATCGTGTCTCATTGTCCCATATCATGTATGTGTTCCATATCGCGTGGATTTGTTTGATATCGTTTATCTATGTTCCATATCATGCCTCTATGCCTGATATCGTGGCTCTATGTTCCATATCGCGTGGATTAGTTTTTTTATAGTGTCTCTATGTTCCATATTGTTTCTCTATGCTCAATATCGTGTATATATGTCCCATATCGTATCTTTGTGTCCCATATCGTGTATCTATGTCCATATCATGTCTCTATGTCTCATATCGCGTGGATTTGTTTTATATCGTGTCTCTATGTTCCATATCGTGTCTATAT